>CAWUFW010008568.1:600000-873117 GCA_963921515.1 Calotriton arnoldi | reverse complement strand
CTCTTCCTTCAGTAGCAAGTAAGGTAGAATCTGTTCTGGAGTAGATCAAAAAGGGTGTAGATCTTTACTTGTACAGCAATAACAAAATCTAGTCCATTTTGTTTATTAGACTTGATTGTACTAACTGCCCTAGATTTCTCTCGAATTGCTCAGCAATCCTTAGGTATTTTGCTAAGAACCAATCTCATTAACGTGAGGAGCCAGGCTGATAAATTAAGGGACTTTTTCTTTAGATGAATCAGTTGTCCCTTGTTAGGAGAGTTGATGTCAGCTTGAGAGGAAAATGTGGACGTTCCATTAGAAGAAGAAGCTCTGTGTACCAGGAGCCAATAGTATGAGATGACACGGTTCTTGTTTCATCTTGTGAAGGACTCTTAGAATCAGAGGAGAAGGAGGGAAGGTATAAGCAAAAATTCCTCCCTAGGCGATTAGAAACATGCCCCTCACCCCCAAGAATGTTTCTGAGGAAATCTGCTTGCAAACAATCAGCATTTTTTTGTCTGATCTGTCACAAACAGGTCCAGATTTGGGGTTCCCCATTCACTGAAGATTTCCAATAACTGCAACTGATTTAGTTCCCATTCGTGACACTCCTTCGAAGTTCTGCTGCGAGAATCTGCCCATTAGTTTTCGATTCCTGAAATATACTCCAACCCTAGAAATTTCAACCTAAAAAAATTGATGTGCATTTGTTTCTCTGCAGGTGTCCATTCACCATGAATTTCCAGGTCTTGTAGATGTACTCCCCACCCTTCTAAGGATGCATCTGTTGTCATTATAAAGTGAGGATGTGAGCAAATGAATGATAGGCCTAGAGAAATGTTGTCTTCTCTCTTCCACCATGCCATTCCTAGTTTGATGCTTGGGGTAATGCGGACTATGTCGTTGAATGTCCCTTGAGTTTGTATCCACTGAGCATCTAATTCTTCCTGTAGTGGTCTCATTTGTTGCTGACAGTTTGGGATTAGTGTTATACAAGATGACATAATTCCCAGCATTTACTTGAGTATCCGAACTGTGGTGAACTTTTTTCTTGTAAGGGATGATACAAAATGCATTATGCCCTGAATCCTTTCTTTTGTGGGGTATGCTTTGCATATCTCTGTATTTGGGACCACCCCCAGGAATGTAGTCCATCTGCACCGGATTAGCAAGGAGTTTTCCTTGTTTAGCATTAGATCTCGATGTTTGATGAGCCGTATCCGGGCCATTGTAGACCTTTTTGTAGAGTGGAAAGACAGGCCCTTGATCAGCCAGTATTCTAAGTATGGTAACACCTGATGACTATTTCTTCTTAAGAATGCCGCAACTGGCACCATGCACTTGGTGAAAATTCTGGGAGCAGGTTGTAGTCTGAATCGAAGGACTTTGAATTGGCAATTGCAATCTCAACACTTTCGATGTTTTACATGTAAGAGGATGAGAAAATAAGATTCAAGGAGATCAAGTAATGTTTAGAAGATGTAGAATTTCTGAGTGCAAAAACATTCTAAATGGTTGTATCTCTATGAATTTCTTCAAAATTCTTAAATCCATGACTTGCCTCCATTTTCTGGATTTTTTCTTGATTAGGAAAAAATTGGAATAGAATCCCTTGTTTTTCGATGGCTACATGAGACTTCCTCTATAGCCCCTTTGTGAATAAGTAATAGGATCTCTTGTTTTAACAGACTTAGATGCTTATACGACCTCTTATGAGGAGGATTTCTAGGAGGCTTTCCAGCAGTTGTAATAACTGGTTACTTCTGTACCCCAATGTTGTTGTAGAGGCGGAGAGAAGACTGTTGCCTGAAAACTATCACTGACGTCTGGATGCTTCATGACGTTTACCTCCTGCTGTAGGTCTCCTACGAGCTGGTTGTCCTGCATAAGATGCAGTCGGTGGTGCTCTGTATTGCTGCTTCGTTGCATACTGTTATCGAAAATCCTGTTGAAATCGAGTGTAGGTCTGACATCTCTATGACTGATATATGCCTCTAGAGAAAAATTGACTTTTTCTCTACTGCCCCAAAAACTTTGAAAACTGTGTTGCTGTAATGTTCCAAGTGACAGCCTTGATGTATTGAGAGCATCATTCACATGTTTGCCATAGAGACTTTCTTCATCAAATGGCATGTCCAGATCTTTGGCCTGGCACACTGGATGAAAGGAAGGAGCTTTCAACCAACCAGCCTTGTTGGCGAAGAACTGCTGCATCAGCCATTTGTCTAAAAGCTGTAGAAGCAGCATCCAATGCAGTATTTACGATCTCTGATGAAGCTTTTTCAAATTCCAGCAACATTTCAAGGCCCTCCACGACACCGGACCAGCATACCTGAACAGCCGACTCAAATTCCACGCACCCCAGAGGACCCTTCGATCAGCCCAGCTCTCCTACGCTGTGGTCCCCCACACCAGAAAGACCAGATCGGGAGGCCGCTCCTTCTCCTTCCTCGCGGCCAGAGCCTGGAACGCCCTTCCGCTCCACCTCAGACAGATAACATCGCTCCCCATCTTCGCAAGAAACCTCAAAACTCGGCTCTTCATCAGACACCCCCCCTTGATGGACTGGAACCTGCTAACCTCCCCCCCCCCCACCAGCGCCTTGAGACCCCTACGGGTGAGTAGTCGCGCTTAACAAACGCCTGATTGATTGATTGATTGATCGTACCTTCCTAACATAGCCAGTTCATTAGATGCTCTTATTGTAGGGGCTGCCATTGCTGCTAACCTTTTTCTCACATTATCTAAATGTCTTCCCTCCTTATCCGGTAGAAAGATTTCTAGATTTTCTTGAGGCCCTCTGTATCCCTACCGAGTTTTGGCATGGGGGCCCGATAAGGAATATAGGTGAGTAATATTTTTTATTGAGCCGAGAAATTACTGCTGCCACTGATGCTGATTTTTTCACAGCTTCAGACCTTCTTTCAAAATGTGATTCATGATAGGATGGTATATGAAACTCAAAACTTTTCGAAGCTCTCTCAAAAAGTTTGTGAAAACCTCCAATTTCCTCTGAAAGGAAACTAGCAGATGGTGTTGAGGTTGATGCCAATAGTGGGACAAAATAATCACCCAATTCCCACCATGAGACTGATTGATGTTGAGGAATCTCATCCTCTTCTAGTTGCTCAACCCGCTCGCTGTCAACATAATCATCATGTGTTGTAATCAGGGGTGAAATTTGCGGGCTTGTGTGTGATTGATGGCCTACCGTGCTTTTCTCCTGTTGTTGGTTTCTAGTGATACGCATAGTATCAGGGCATATCGGGGTAGCCTGCTGATTTGTTGCTGCAGATGAACCTCAGGGAACCTTTTATAATAATCGTCTAACATGTGACGAAGATCTTTCACCAATGCGATCGGCACTCTTATGGTATCATCCTGGTAATGAGGATGTTCCTCATATGGTTCATTATAAGGAAACTGATCCTGGAAAGACTCATAACGTTGGGATGTATACCTCGGCCTGTCCTGAAAAGAGGAATCTCCTTTAAAGTAAAAGGAGACCTCCTTGTTCTGTTCATTATCGTCATCTTGACACTTCACATGCAGCTGCGTGGGACTATATACTGGTCCAAAAGGTCAATCAGACTCTTCCACTACCAGCAGGAGTGCAGGTGAAAGTGGTGACACCTTACTTGGGGAGGTCTTACCCAGGTAAATGGTCAGAGGGATACCTTCTTCTGTAGATAAAATAGTGTTGTTATGTGACGTCGACAGGCCCATCGATGGTGCCATCAACAAAGAAGTTTTCATTTGCTTGGCAGCACCTTCTGTCGGAGACAAAGAAGTTCTCAGCATCGACGGTAAGGTTCCTGTCGCAGATGTCGCTGTCAAAGGCTTCGCTGACAAAGATGTAATCGCAAATTTCTTTGAGGATGAAGTTGTCATCGTCATCCTTGTCATGGTCGTATCCGAAGTCGTGGTTGTCAACTGTGCGTTACCTAAAAAGGAATCCTTAAAAAGAGTAGCTGCCTCGATGTTGTTTTTGTAGGCCTTTTTTGAGAGAGAGGAGAGTTAGAATCCCCCTTTTGGACTGATGTATCAGCATCTGCTAAGATTTTTAGAGGTTTAATCTTCTTCGAAGATTCTTCATATGAGGATGACTCCTCATGTTTGCATTTTCTGGTGGGCAAAGATGGACCCTGGTCTTCATCACCAGATGTAGGCTCTCCTAAGGCCTTTTTCCTCTGAAGCCACAGGAGTAATCTTGCCTCCCTATATTTTAAGGTTTTAGCTGAAATGGGTTGGCAATGCTTATATTCTTTAGGCTTGGGAAGAGGTTATAAGCTGTTTAAACATTCCTTATGAGGATTCTCTAAAAATAGTCTTGGCTTTCCACAAGTTTTACATGGTCTAAAAGGTTGTTTTTTAGATCCTTCTGACATGATGTTGTATCAGAAAAACACAGACCTGTTGTTACCTAACTGTTGCTTGAAGAATCAATCCAAATTGCTCTGAGAAAAGGTCAAAAGTTGTCTGGAAGCACTGAAGGACTGAGCAGAGCTGAGGGAAACTCCAGCACACACGACATGCTGTTAGAAATCTGATCTATGGTGGCCCTCGTGGGAAAGAGTGCTTCTGGGGGCTGCACTTTGATTGGCTGAGTTTTGTTGCTTATAAAACAATGTGAATTGTTTAACGTCACTTGATTGATCTATTGCTTTCAATGCTTCTTTATGCACTGCTTATAATTATTACTTTGGGGCTCCCACCGTGACAATGAGGGAGATTTAAGTATATGAATCTATAAAAGATTCAATACTGGAGACACACTGGTTCAGAATTGGGGAAGGCCCAGTGATAAATGAGCAAGCATTTAAAAGTGATTCTTCTCAGAATCGGTAATTAGTGGAGATCAATAAGCTGAATGAAATTTGGTCTCTGCACATGAGGCTCAGAGCATGTTTAACTTTTTGTGCAGACTGAAGTTGGGCAATTAAATGCTTTGCAAGACAAAGATATAGAAGGTTCCCATAACCCAGTTGCATTGAGATAATTGCTTTTACAACACTTTTGCTTCAGCTGATGGGAGGAGAGGAACATTTCTCTGGAAGGTTTTCAGGTAGAAGAAACTGGTACTTTGTAGTTTGTTAACCTGAGCCCTAAAAGAAAGGTTGATATCAAAAAGATACATTGGTTGAATATTTTGGAAGAGGGAATGGGGACAGTGACCCTGATGGCAGGCCACCAATTCAGACAACAGGGAGGCGTTTCCGCCAACACTGAGCCCCTCCATCTTGTCAGTATTTAATTTCAGTGAATTGCAGTTCATCCACTCATCAATTTGAACTTTACAATTTTGAGAGTTATCTTGAGTGGTGGTTTTGTCTTTGTGAAGCACAATAAGAATCTGTATATCAGCACATAGTAATTAAAACGAAAAACAATGGAAAGGTACAGCTTTGCTAAATGGGCCATGAAAAATATTAAAACATGCTGGAAGCGAAGCAGAACATTAAGGATCTCAACAGGAATGCCCAAAAGGACTGAGTAATAGGAAGGAATACCCACTGTCTGGGTACATTCTTGCAAAAATAATTTCAATCATCCCAGTTCACTGCCCCCACCTTGTCCCTGCAAGGCACTGCAGTAGGATAATATGAGAGACAGTGTCAAAGTCTAAAGAGAGATTAAGAAAAAGGAGGACTGCTTTGCCTTTGATGTCCAGTATAATTTACACATTATATGTGGCCATGACAAGCAGAGATTCTGTTTCCATGAACTGGATGGAATCCACAGTGGACAGGGTCAAGAAGATAGTTATAATATAGCTCTTTGGCTGGACTTAGTGGGCTATACCATTCATTTTATGCCCAATCCTACATTAGTGAACTGAAAGGAGAGGGCCATTAATGGCCAGCATACCCTGCTACAGAGGGCTCTAAGGCTATTAGAACATTCTGGGGCAGATTTACAACGACTGGCGCATCCCTGCAAATCAGCAGGGATGCGCCAGAAGAGATGCGACACGCAAGTCTACCCTTGCGCCACCACGGATGCGTCGCATTTACATTGCAGTTCATCCACTCATCAATTTGAACTTTACAATTTTGAGAGTTATCTTGAGTGGTGGTTTTGTCTTTGTGAAGCACAATAAGAATCTGTATATCAGCACATAGTAATTAAAACGAAAAACAATGGAAAGGTACAGCTTTGCTAAATGGGCCATGAAAAATATTAAAACATGCTGGAAGCGAAGCAGAACATTAAGGATCTCAACAGGAATGCCCAAAAGGACTGAGTAATAGGAAGGAATACCCACTGTCTGGGTACATTCTTGCAAAAATAATTTCAATCATCCCAGTTCACTGCCCCCACCTTGTCCCTGCAAGGCACTGCAGTAGGATAATATGAGAGACAGTGTCAAAGTCTAAAGAGAGATTAAGAAAAAGGAGGACTGCTTTGCCTTTGATGTCCAGTATAATTTACACATTATATGTAGCCATGACAAGCAGAGATTCTGTTTCCATGAACTGGATGGAATCCACAGTGGACAGGGTCAAGAAGATAGTTATAATATAGCTCTTTGGCTGGACTTAGTGGGCTATACCATTCATTTTATGCCCAATCCTACATTAGTGAACTGAAAGGAGAGGGCCATTAATGGCCAGCATACCCTGCTACAGAGGGCTCTAAGGCTATTAGAACATTCTGGGGCAGATTTACAACGACTGGCGCATCCCTGCAAATCAGCAGGGATGCGCCAGAAGAGATGCGACACGCAAGTCTACCCTTGCGCCACCACGGATGCGTCGCATTTACATTGCTGCGCACAGTGGCGCAGGGATAGGCAGATGCGTGTCGCATCTGATGGCGTAAGGGCGGCGCATTGCTGGAGTCGTGTCGCAAGCGCGACGCGACTCCAGCAATTCTCAGGGGCCGCCCATACCTAACGTGGTGCGCCACTCCTTACGCCTGCTTCAAGCAGGCGTAAGGATTTGTCGCAGCGGCGTCGTAAAACTGACCCAGTGAAATCTTGTAGATTTCACTGCGTCACTTTTACGAGGCTTTCCTGCGACGGAACGCCCACCCTGCAACGGAACGCCCACATGAGACCTGACGCAGGTTTCATGTGGCGCAGGGCTTTACAACGTGACGCATCTCCCTAGATGCGTCACGTTGTAAATAAGGCGCAACGTGGAGCATGGTTTACGCCGCCGCTGCGTCACAGAAGTGATGCAACGGCGGCGCAAATGTGTCGCAAGGGGCTTGTAAATCTGCCCTGCTGTCTCTTGAGGGTGCAATGTCATAATTTTAAAAAAGCATACTCCTGGGAGATGCAGTGGGTTTAAAACCCCATGTGCTTCCGATACGTGAGTGCCTTTCACATGTGTCTTGCAGTGTGCGTTTGACAGTTTCTAGCACACACACAGCAGGAACTGTGAAAGTGGACAGCAGTAAGCCCTGGATTCCTGATTCTCCTTGGGCTCTGCCAGCCTATTTTCTTTTGTTTGGCAGAGTCAAGGTAAACAAGAGCTGAGGAGAATTACCTCCCTCCTCTCGAGATTCCAGTGACACAAAGAGCAACAGGAGGAGGGAAGAGGGAAGGCTTGCTGTGTATTCTCCTCTATAGTCTCTTGCTCTCTTATTACACTGCACACTCCACATAGTATGTGAAAAGGCCGGGGAGTGTGGGAGTCAGAGGGTGTTGATTAGGGCATTGGAAAGTTGTCAGCACCAGGCCCATACCACTGTTTATAGCCCCCTACTCCATTGTCTTCAAAGGACATATGTTCCAGGTTAAATGCATTTTTTATTGATGAGATGGGTCAGAAGTGAAAACTGAAGGGTAGACTGTCAGTTTTGTTTATGATGAGTGTTCACTAGAGTCTGTTTTGTTTTCAAATTGAAGGCACTGTGACACAAATGAAAGACCTAGCACAGATAGTACTAAAATACTGGCATGAGAGTGCTTTCTTAATGATTATTAGCTATTTATTAAGTTCTGAGAATCAAACGCTACACCCCCTCCCTGAGAAAGCCTTGGACTGTGTGCCCCTGAGAATCAAGTGCCAATCAGCTATAGGTCCAACATTAAGGGTACGCCCTGTAGCACTAGTAGTAAACACCTCTGAATTACCCAATCTAGGCTTAGTAACCCCTGATTACCCCGGGACTCCTGGAAAAGGTCCCACATGTTCACTATCAACTATTCAACTGCCCTGATGTCAGATTTCAGGCCCTGCAACTTCTAGCTTCAGGAAAGGTGTTGTTTGTCCGGAAATTGAAACCCTGCAGTTTCAGAGCAGCACACTTGCGGCAAAGCCTGGCTGAGAGACAGTTCCAGCTGCAGCAGAAGGTTTGTTTTTGCTTTTTGCATGTTTAAGTGTTTTCTTTAGGTCAAAGACCCATCAAAAATACACACACCAACAACCCAACCAGACTAGTGGAGTGCGCTCAATCGGGATACGCAACCACAAAGCAAACATATTGTCCACCTCTAAATCCAAAGAAGGTAGGTAACTCCAACCGCTCACCTTAGAAACACTAGGAGCATGTAATGGTCAGTGGCTTCTGCCCAGTGCCCATTACCCCATATACACGCAAAACAATTAAGGGCTTAAACATCATACCAGTCCATTCTCAAATGTGTGCAGAAGTCCCACTTTTAAACCTCGTCATGTCTCATCATTCATGTAGAACACCTTTCTGCTTGCCTCCAAGACTGCCTTAGCTACTTTGATCTGTGTGAAAACATTGTGCATCCCTTCAAATGTCACTTTTAGCTTCACCAGAAGCTAATGCAAAACATTCGTACCCAGGGCAATCAGCTCCTTTTTAATGCCAGTTAGTTTATGTCTCCTTCTCTGCGTAGCATTGCTGTAATCTAGAAAAATAAAGATTCTTTCTCTTCCATTAGTAATCAGTTTCTTTTTCAAAGATTTGCTCATAATTTTCTCATGCTCCTGTGGGTTGCCCAACTTTGTTACAACAGTACCATTTGTTTCTTTACTCCTCTTCTTGCACCTGGTAGAGAGTCTGAACGTTTTCTTTACATCAACTGTTGATTGGGATCCCAGAGAGAAGAACTCTGTATCCAAAACCCTCAGTATCAGATTAAGAAGGGGTAGCTCACTCTCTGCCCTAAAGGGGACTCCTAGGAGACAATGGTTGGCAGCCCAGAGAGTGTCTTCCATTTAGTCTACTTGAGACTCAAGGTGGATCGTGCAGTGCTGATTTGACTTTGGATTAAAACTCATGTTCTCGAATGTGTACTTTCATATCCACCATTGAGGGTTCCAGCTCTTTCATCGTCATTCCCTGCAACCCTGATTCAGTGGAAGTGAGTTGATCGCCAAGAGAAATCATGGTGGTTTTGATGGACCTTTGTCTCAATAGCTTAAGCATGTTTTTGTGGTTCATGTAAAGATGGTAGATAAATCCATCTAGTCGGGACATCCTCAGCATCTCCCACATTATTTTGTGCCCCTGAGGTCTGTCAACCTCCTCGAGCATCTGTGGTTGAAAAAAATCAGAAGCCGCATATCTGTGTTTACGTTTATCATCCATCAGAGGTATCCCCTTTAACTGCACTCTTCAGGGTCAAAGCTACTCCAGCAGTACCCCCTGTTGAGCTGCATAGAGCTATGTCTTTCAAATCCAGGCGCTTACCGCACTCCTATGTGAGCACACTCAACTGGTGAACTCATGGCATCTCTTTAGCCACTATTGCCTTTCCTGCCACCCTATCTCATTGCAACAGCCTCACTCAGGGAGCTGGCCTCTACCATATGTTCCAGTTTCAAAACCCTTTCTCATTATTGCAATTTGGATCACCTGTGTAGTTCTAAGTGGCATCCAGTAGCACTAAAAATCCTCTCCACTCAGGCATTGGGCCCCAAGCTAGGCATCTATCCTCAGCAGACCCACCCAGCACCATCATAGATCTTCTGACCAAAGGGGGATTAGGGCCTCTCCTGATCTTCACTGTGCCAGAATGTCCTTGGGTCCACAGCCTCAGATCATCAAGAGAGAAAGATACACCCTTGCTCCTTCTGACAACTCCACTCCTCACCCTGGCACAGCCATACAGGACTCCAATGATGGATCTGCACCACAGCCCTCGAAGAACATCTCAGTACCTGAGCTTGTCTGGCCCATTCCCATTTTTTCAACTTTTGAAAAACCCTTGCAAGTTCTGCACTGAGCAAAGCTGACAAGCTTAAAAACAATGGTGAAATTGCAATTTTTCAGCCTTTGCAACTGCACGCAGAGCTAGTCCTAGCGTCATCTGGGTGGCAGGAATATGTTCCCAAAAAGAACTATAATAATTATACCCTAAAAATCGAACTAACAGGGGCCTCAGTGACCAATGTTAGTTAAAGGAACATAGTTTGAGATTCCACGGGAGACTTTGTGACTTTGTCTCTTCCTACAGTGGTTGATTACTTTGGCCGCCAGGATGCGAGATAATGCATTGATCTAATCCAATTGGATATATGTCTAGCTTTCCACTAGTTTCTATGAAGTTTTAGTGCAAGACTGGACAAATCATTGGTTTTGTTCCAGAATGGCCTAGTACAAAAAAAAACAATCCAGCTAAATGGGGGATTTGCCAACATTCAAAAATGATACCTTAAATGACTTGTGGTTTTAATTGATGGGACACCCTCTGTTCCAGTATTTGGGGAGTCTGGTGTACATACCTCAAGGGAGAGACCAACTGAACACCCACCTCGCCTCACAGTCAATGAACATTGGATGAAGTAATGCACTGGTTGCTACAAGCACATGCTCAGCGGGTACCAAAAATCAAAGGCCTGTATTTCAGAACTACTCAGTTGCAGTCAAGATTATTTGTGGCTGGGGAAACTGCAAGGACTCTGGCACTCAGAGTATGCACATGTTCTATTGGTTTGGAATGGGAATTAAGGTTAAGATCACCCTTGACTTCAAAGCTCAATGTCTTTAGAACCCTGAGGGCCAAATTAAAAATTGCAAAGTTTTCTCAAACAGCAAATAACTCCATCAAAAAGAAATAATACCCTAAGGTCTCGGATGGCCAATCAAAGGAACTAAGGGTAGAACCCCAGGTAGACTGAACATGTATGATTTCACAATCACAGAAGGACAAAGTCACCTTGAAGTTGAACTACCATTTTGAGAAAGTATACCATTTTGTGGGCAGTATTACGGCTTTCCACTATCTCTTAGCTATACCATCTGTGTGAAGTACATACGACATACAACACACCACATACCACACACCATGAGGAAAGGAAAGGATCATAGTTATGTGGGACTGCGTGTACTATTGGATGGAGCAAAAGATGGCTTCTCCACAGAATTGTAGATAAAATGTATTGTATTAATGTTCCTATAATCCACTGATACCAACTATGAGTCATCCACAGATGTGAATGAAGTAGAAGGAGACACCCTTTCCTATGCGTTGGAGTGTTCTTTGGGTACATCCCGAAACTAGCCCTTGGATATTTTGTCCAATATCCTTATATAACAATGAAGCATCTCCTGTGAACCTTCCCCCACTATAGGAAAAAGATAGGGCAAGGCAAAATATATCAAACCTGGGCAAACTGCCACAGCTTCCCAAGCTATATAAGCTTTTTAGACCCCATAACTGCAAAAATCATTACCATTGTCTTAATAAAGCAAGAACAATTATCAGCATACACAAACAGGGACAAGTCAGGAACAATAGCAAAGATAAATGCAATGCAGAATAAAAAAATACAATGCTCATAAACAGGCCAGTAATTGCATTTACATTAAAAAAAGCTATAAAAAGTGACAACGTGTGTAAAAAACACAAATATTCACTAAAACAAATACATTGGGCATAGATACCAAGATTTGAAAAACTAAAATATTGCATAACAGTAGCGGCCCGTGGTGGGAGTGCTGCCGGGAGCTGACATGGGGCGGGGAGGGCAGGGTGGGGGTAGTAAACTACGGATTACGGCTGATTAGAGGTGAGTAAACATATAAATAAATAAAGCGAATTTCGTTGCGCGCGCTGCATCGCATTTGGCGATGCAGCGCGGGCAACGAAATTCGTTTTATCTATTTATATGTTTACTTACCTCTAATTGGCCATAATCCGTAGTTTACTACCCCCCACCCTACCCCTCCCCCGCCCCACGTCAGCGCCCGGCAGCACTCCCACCACGGGCCGCTACTTTTGCATAAATATATAGCATACATTTGTCGAGTAAGTATGAGAGCTATAAAAATATACATACTTGAGAAAAAACATATTGGCATAGGCCATCAAAGCTGTCTGACTTCCCATCATACGTTTTGAAATGGCCATCTCCATACATATGACAACTACTTTTACATTCTTCTTCCGTGCATTTCCAACTTCCATCAATACAGGTGCTAAACAAATTAGTGAGAGAAACAAATTACACATAGAAACAGATTTGTGCAAGAGCAGAAGGTAACATGTTACAGCTGTAGTGGATTAATGGAGGCCTAATTGGTGAGACACTGTAGATGTAGATAATTGGAAACCAGCATTTGTCTGGTGACATTAGAAGGTAGCTCCCTTGTTTTGTGGGCCAAGCTCTGCTATGTGTTTTTTAACACCAAGAGCCACAATGGGCACTTACTGGGAACAATGGCGTGGATGCCAGAAAGCATGTGGTTGAGTTCTTTCATGATGGGGACAACAAGAATTATTTCAATTATGCTAAGTATGAAGTGAGCCCGGTATTACTGCAGGAACGGGTTATATTCTTGTATGTACAGCACTAAAACGCTCAAGAAATCAACAAACAGAATGATTTTAAATGATTAAGACATTGGATTTCTGACAATCTCATTACATGGGCAATGCCAGAGTGACATTTTGTGTAACAACATGGTAAAGTACACAATCTGTTGAAAAGGACCTCCACAAACTCAAAAAGAGACCGTGATTGACATAAACAGTAACATATGAATCCATTGTATATAGGCAATACATCTGAACCCATAGCATGAGATTGTCTGCAATATGTTATGTTATGTTATGTTATGTTACTTGACTTGTAAAGAGACATTATTACCACAGCTGGGACTTCTAAGGACTTCTTAGCATCGGGAGGCAAGCTAGTTTTGTAAAGACATATAGTAAATCTGACTAGAGATGGAAAGTCCTGTACCTATTTAAATGAAAGAGACACATTTTGGTTTTTGTCAAAATGTTCATTGATCTGCTAATCCCTTCGCTTCTACAAGTCAAGTATTCCATGGAACAGCAGACCGAAGTGAGAAAGCCCTGCCACTTAGCCTAGCTTTCTTGTAGTTACAAACTGTCACAAGAAATGGATTCCCCAAAAGCCATGATCTGGGGAGGTGCCAAAAAAGCAATTTTCTCACAGATGAAGTCTTGAACCTTTATATATATTGTAATTGTAACTGTATTTTTATAGTGCTTTTCACCCCTGAAAGGAGGGGTTGAAGCGCTTTGCATCGAGTATCAAGTACCCAAGTTTAGTGGTAGTGTGTTGGTGGGTTAATTTGTTCAAATTCTTCTATGTAAGTTATTGGCTTAATTCTCAAACATCTTGTGCAGTTACTCCATTTTGTGCTATAGATAGTGAGTAGTTTGTGTCACGTGTTAGTTGGGTGAATTCAACAGATTATGAGAAGTCTGAAATGTGAATAATAAAAGCCCAGGCAAATCTTTAAAGCATTAGGATAAGTCACCTAACTATAGCATTACTTTAACCTTAGTTTTCTCCGTGAAAAAATATATATATATATATATATATATATATATTCACTGAAAAAACCATAGGTTTCAGGGACGTTATAATTACAAATTAGCATTTAAAAACCTTTGAAATTCACTGAAAAAACCATAGGTTTTAGGGACAGTTATAGTTAGTTTGACATTGCACTCGTACAAAACCCGTGAAATTCCCCCGTTATAGTTAGTCCAGCTAACTATAACTCGCGCCCCCGCAATGCACTGCTGATGACGTCACATATTACATCACTCATGACATGGTCAGTGACATCACTGATGACATCACTGATGACATCTCAAATGACATCACTGATGACATCACTGATGACATCATCCAGTGACTGTGTGTTTCTGTAAAGTTTAAATATTTTTAATATATATAGGAAAAGACGTATTGAAGAATGAGTGGGTGTGTAAGTGTCTGTATGGATGATTTAGTAGGTGCGTGACTGACTCTATAAGTGAGTGATTTAACGTATCTTACTGAATGCATGGGTTAGTGACTAAACTGGGTGAATGTCTGTATCCGTCTGTCTGTTGCTGTGTAAGTGGCTGCATGTGTTTGTGAATAGCTACATGAGTGTCTATATGAGTTATTGAATGCTTGTCTGCGTATCGGTATGGGTGCCTGAGTGTTTGTGTGGGAGGGGTGTGTGCAACTCTGTGCATAGATGTGTGAGTGGGTGATTCACTGGGTGGATGGTTTCAAGAGTGCAACTGTGATAGACTGTATGGGTGGGTAAGTGTGTGTAAGAGTGTGTTAGTGAGTGAATGTATGTCCCAGTGGTACATGTGTGAGTAACTACATATGTGAAAGGCAGTATATATGTGTGTTGGAGTATATAAATAGCTATAAGCGAGAGTGAGTGATTGTGATAGTGGCTGTATGGATGAGTGTGTGCTTGTATCAGTGATTGTATAAGAGCGTAAGAATGTGCTACTATTTGTATGAGTAAGTGAGCTGGTGTGTGTATAACTGTATAGGTGAGTAAATGGTAGTGTGTTTAATTATTTGCATGACTGACTAGGTGTGTGAGTACCTCTATGGATGAGTGGCGGTGTTTGAGTGTCTATATAGGAGTATGAGTGCATATGATAGTCCTGTACTGAGTGACCGTAAGTATGAGTGACTGTACGGGTGAGTGAGTGGATGTGTGCGTAGACCTAAGAATCAGTGAGTAGGTATGTAGTTATTGGTGTTGGAGTGTCTATGGTTTTGCGAATGGCAGTCTGTAATTTAGAGTGGGTGTATCAAAGGTTATATTAGAGTGTGAGGAGGTGCATCAGATTATCACGTGGATGATGTCATCAGTGATGTCATTTGAGATGTCATCAGTGATGTCATCAATGATGTCACTGACCATGTCATGAGTGATGTAATATGTGACGTCATCAGCAGTGCATTGTGGGGCGCGAGTTATAGTTAGCTGGACTAACTATAACGGGGAATTTCACGGGTTTTGTACGAGTGCAATGTCCAACTAACTATAACTGTCCCTAAAACCTATGGTTTTTTCAGTGAATTTCAAAGGTTTTTTAAATGCTAATTTGTAACTATAACGTCCCTGAAACCTATGGTTTTTTCAGTGAATTTCAAAGGTTTTTTAAATGCTAATTTGTAACTATAACATGTCTGAAACCTACAGTTTTTTCAGTGAATTTCAAAGGTTTTGTAAATGACAATTTTTAAATGTATTAATTGTTATATACATTTTTTTCATACTGATTTCCAAATTTTTTAGAAACAATTTTTTTTTACATATTTTATTTTTTAAATTACATTGTAATTACATTATACATTACATTACAAAAAATACTTTCTCAGAATGAATTACTTTAGTTTAATTACTTTGCACATAGGCAATAGACTTTTAAGTACAGTAGTTACAGTTGTTGCAATGGGCAACACATTTTCAAACACAATGCAACATTCAGCTCAATGTGAATTTCTAGTTAAATGCAATTAGTTACTTTATGGATTACTTTTCTAACCACATTACTGGATCCTAGATTCAGTCCTGGGACATCTCCTGTAAACAGTTGAGTAAAAGCGTTTTGGTTACAGTCGTGATTTTTAAGGAATATTATTGTACTTTAAAAGTTCACACTTAGAAACTTTTTCTCATAGAATCACCAATGTTATCCTATGGAAGGAAATTCACTTAGAAGTTAAAAACTGTTATCGTTACTTTTTCTTACTCAGTGTTGGATCCTGGATCCAGCACTGGTGCATCTCCTGTAAACAGTTGAAAGAATGCGTTTAAGTCATACAGGCGATTTTTTAGGAATATTTGTAGTTTGTGAAAATCGACACTTTGAAACTTTTCTGCTGAAAACCAGACAATGGATTCCTATGGAAGGAAATTCAAGTTACTGGTAAGTACGGTTAAAATTACTTTTGAGGATCAGTACTGGGCTGAAAGATGCAGCACTGAGGTCTCTCCTGATAACAGGTGAGTAAATCGGAATTCGTATTTCGGCTGATTTTAGAGGACTATTTTAAAGTTCCAAAACTCCACACTTAGAAGAATTTCCAAGTGAAACCAGTCAATGTTAGCCTATGGAAGGAAATTCAAGTTACTGGTAAGTACGGTTAAAATTACTTTTCAGGACCAGTACTGGGCTGAAAGATGCAGCACTGAGGTCTCTCCTGATAACAGGTGAGTAAATCAGAATTCGGATTTCGGCTGATTTTAGAGGAATATTTGTATGTTTCAAAATCAACACTTAGAAACTTTTTCAGCAAAAAGCAGGCAATGATATCCTATGGAAGGAAATTCAAGTTACTGGTAAGTACGGTTAAAATTACTTTTGAGGATCAGTACTGGGCTAAAAGATGGAGCACTGGGTTCTCTCCTGATAACAGGTGAGTAAATCGGAATTCGTATTTCGGCTGATTTTAGAGGAATATTTTAAAGTTCCAAAACTCCACACTTAGAAGAATTTCCAAGTGAAACCAGTCAATGTTAGCCGATGAAGGAAATTCAAGTTACCGGTAAGTACGGTTAAAATTACTTTTGAGGATCAGTACTGGGCTGAAAGATGCAGCACTGAGGTCTCTCCTGATAACAGGTGAGTAAATCGGAATTCGTATTTCGGCTGATTTTAGAGGAATATTTTAAAGTTCCAAAACTCCACACTTAGAAGAATTTCCAAGTGAAACCAGTCAATGTTAGCCTATGAAGGAAATTCAAGTTACCGGTAAGTACGGTTAAAATTACTTTTCAGGACCAGTACTGGGCTGAAAGATGCAGCACTGAGGTCTCTCCTGATAACAGGTGAGTAAATCAGAATTCGGATTTCGGCTGATTTTAGAGGAATATTTGTATGTTTCAAAAATCAACACTTAGAAACTTTTTCAGCAAAAAGCAGGCAATGATATCCTATGGAAGGAAATTCAAGTTACTGGTAAGTACGGTTAAAATTACTTTTGAGGATCAGTACTGGGCTGAAAGATGCAGCACTGAGGTCTCTCCTGATAACAGGTGAGTAAATCGGAATTCGTAGTTCGGCTGATTTTAGAGGAATATTTTAAAGTTCCAAAACTCCACACTTAGAAGAATTTCCAAGTGAAACCAGTCAATGTTAGCCTATGAAGGAAATTCAAGTTACCGGTAAGTACGGTTAAAATTACTTTTGAGGATCAGTACTGGGCTGAAAGATGCAGCACTGAGGTCTCTCCTGATAACAGGTGAGTAAATCGGAATTCGTATTTCGGCTGATTTTAGAGGAATATTTTAAAGTTCCAAAACTCCACACTTAGAAGAATTTCCAAGTGAAACCAGTCAATGTTAGCCTATGGAAGGAAATTCAAGTTACTGGTAAGTACGGTTAAAATTACTTTTCAGGACCAGTACTGGGCTGAAAGATGCAGCACTGAGGTCTCTCCTGATAACAGGTGAGTAAATCGGAATTCGTATTTCGGCTGATTTTAGAGGAATATTTTAAAGTTCCAAAACTCCACACTTAGAAGAATTTCCAAGTGAAACCAGTCAATGTTAGCCTATGAAGGAAATTCAAGTTACCGGTAAGTACGGTTAAAATTACTTTTGAGGATCAGTACTGGGCTGAAAGATGCAGCACTGAGGTCTCTCCTGATAACAGGTGAGTAAATCGGAATTCGTATTTCGGCTGATTTTAGAGGAATATTTACACAATGGTGAAGGGAGGGGGCGGGGCCTGAGGTGACATCTGTGCAAACACGCCCCGTGGCGCGTTTTAAGTTGGGGGATTAAGTCCCCTTGAATCATGAGGGTCCCTACGGGCCAACTAGCCCACCAGGAACCTCCAGTATGCGCCAGGGGCTGCGTTGCAGAGACATGTACAGAGGCCACACCCCTTTTACACCTCTCTGCAACGCAGCTCTGTGGCGCTTTCTGGACGTACCTGTTGGGCTAGTTGGCCCCCAGGGACCCTCAGGATTGAAGAGGATTTAATTCCCCATCTTAAAACGCGCCACGGGGCCTGTTTGCACACATGACACCTGAAGCCCCGCCCCTCCCTTCACCACTGTGCAAACGCGCCCTGTGGCGTGTTTTAAGTCGGGGGATTAACTCCCTTGAATCCTGAGGGTCCCTGGAGTCCAACTAGCCCACCATGTTCCTCCAAAAGCGCCACAGAGCTGCGTTGCAGAGAGGTGTAAAAGGGGCGTGGCCTCTGTACACCTCTCTGCAAGGCAGCCCCTGGCGCATACTGGAGGTTCCTGGTGGGCTAGTTGGCCCCCAGGGACCCCCAGTATTCAAGGGGAATTGTTCCTCCTCTGCAAACGCGCCAGGGGCGCGTTTGCAGAGTGGTGAAGGAAGGGGCGGGGCCTGTGGGCCCGATCGTTTTTTTGTTTTTTCCTCTGAAGGGAGGCCGTGTGGCCCCCTTCCTTTTTCCTATTTTTAGGCCCTGGGGACCCCATCCCCCAGGGCCTTACCCCTTTTTTAAAATTAAAATAAAAAAACGGGAAGGGTGCCGCGTGGATCCCCTTCCTGGGCCTGTATTGGCCCCGGGGACCCCATCCCCCGGGGCATGGCCTCTTTTTGTTTTTATTTGGAGGGGGCTGCGTGGCCCCCTCCTCAGGCCATTTAAGGCCCCGGGACCCCATCCCCCGGGGCCGGCCTTGCACTTTTTTTTTTTTTTTAACTTTTTGTTACTTTGGGGAGGGGGCTGCGTGGCCCCCTCCATGGCCACTTATGGCCCCGGGGACCCCATCCCCGGGGCCTGGCCTCTCGTTGGGGACTGTGGGGGGTCCCCAATCCCCCACAGTCCCGCCGGCTCCCCGTGTCCTACGGGAGCCGGCATTGCTTACACATGGGGAGCTGCTAAGATGCAGCTCCCCATGTGGAAAGCAATCGGCTTTGGATATTGGAAGAGAGAGCAGGTTTCCTGCTCTCTCTTCCAATATCCAAAGCAAGTTTGCAATGACAGGACGGGAGCCGCGAGGCTCCCGTCCTGTCATTGCAAACAGCAGTGTCCCGGGGGTAGGCACCCCGGGACACTGCAGGAGCCGGCCCTGGGGGTGGCGGTCCCCAGGGCCATCAAGGGCTCCAGGAGGGGGCCGCGCGGCCCCCTCCCTACATCGAGAAAGCCCCGGGAGGTGGTGGTCCTCGGGGCTTGGGGTCCAAAACGGACCCCCATTTTCATTTTTCTTAGTGCCCCGGGGAGGTGGTGGTCTCCGGGCGTGTGGGGGCTGGAGCCCCCCACACAGGTTTTTCAAATATAAAAAGAAGCCCCGGGGAGGTGGTGGTCCTCGGGGCTGCGGGAGGGCTCAGAGCCCTCCCGCACCATTATCCATAAAGCCCCGGGGGTGGTGGTCCCCGGGGCTTGGGGGCCCTTAGAGGCCCCCCACACATAAAATTAACCCCCCAGCATGCCCCCGGGACTTGGCCCACCCGGGGGTCAATTAACATCGAAGCGCGGAGACCGCGCTTCGATTTTTTTTCCGGCAGGGTTCGCGCTCCCTGAGCGCATCCTGCCGATTTAAAAAAAAAAAAAAACATTTTTGCCCAGGGGTCCTTGTGGGACCCCTGAGCAGACCTAGGGGTCAGGGTGTTTCTACCCTGCCCCCTTTGTGCGCTTTGCGCACTTGTTTCTGTCCCTCGGTTCTACTGAGGGACAAAATGGCTGCCAACACTTCCTGATTTGGAGTGTTGACAGCCAATTAACATAAAGCTCGTGCTCCGGAGGATCCGCGGCCCTAGATATACCTATCTTTTTTTCTTTTGATTTTCTCAGCAACTACTGAACGGATTTACACCATTTAACAAAAAGGGTTCTTTCTGAACCAAGAACTACCTCTTTGCCAAATTTGGTGTAATTCCGTTCAGCAGTTCGGGCTGTAGCCGTGTCTAAAGTTTCCTATGGAAAATTGCATGGGGAAAACGCGTTTTGGGACCCCCTTTTTCTCGGCCCCCGCTTGACGAATCCCCCGAGACTTTCAGGGTAGGAGCGGACCGGAGCGGGCCACAAAGTTTGAAAATTTTGCGAAGATACGTCAACCGGCAAGAGAGTTATTTCAAATAGAATGTCGCGGATTTCCTATGGATAATAGGTTGTAACTATAACTATCTACTGGCGACCGCCAGTAGATAATATATATATATATATATATATATATATATATATATATATATATATATATATATATATATATATAGAGAGAGAGAGAGAGAGAGAGAGAGAGAGAGAGAGAAGCGCCATAGCCTACCTCTGGAAATCAACAGCTTTTATTCACAAATAATGAAGGTTGTCTTCATTGAAGTAAGTCCAGCCCTGACGTGTTTCAGCATTACTGCCTTGATCACAGGTGGCCTATTTGGGTTTGCCCCTTTTCTATAACTTGATCACAGGTAAGTCGGCTTCACTAACCTCAGGTGGTTATAAATTCATGGTTATGTGCTTGTGGCAGTAAACTTCATATTCCATAATTCATTGCGCACTTCATACAAATTTCCATCTGCAAAATAGCGTTTGTGACTGCAGTGCTAATATGCATATGTAACAGCACGGGCCAAAATGTTCATTTATGAAGGCTTAGTGAAAACAAAATATAACAGCAGCTGCATTGTTATATTTTGTTTTCACGTAGCTTTCCTAAGTGAACATTTACATATGCATATTAGCAATGGAATCACAAATGCTATTTTACAGATGGACATTTGTATGAAGTGCGCCCGTAATGAAAAGATTCTCACCAGCACCACCTGTGCCTAAAAATGATCAAATAAAACTGTCCATACCTCTTTAGGTTCAGCACTCATCTGGTGCCCCCATCACCATCAGCTTATATATTTTTGGAATGACAAACAATAATGTTTTAGCAGAGTTTCAATAATTGATTTATCAGCTCAAACCTATCATTAGAGTGTGTTAAAAAAAAAAAGCATATCAATGGATGTCTGTGGAATAATTCTTAGGTGTGACCAGGGAATGCCAGTTTTGCTTGTTTTGTATTCTGTTTCACCAGTCTGTTTGGGTATTCATTGTTAATCAGTTTCTGACATAGTTATTCTTAGTGGACAAACAAGTCCTAATTTATAGTTTAAGCCCTGATGTTATTGCAGGAAGGTTGGTTGCACAGGATTGGTGATGTCTTCTATAGCACAAGAAAGTGTTCTTGTCCCTCATTTTCATGAAAAGTGAGCCTATTAGTGGCCAATTTTGATTCACGGTGGGATTGTAAAAAAAAGAATATAATGAAAACCAACACATTTTTCAGAAAACATCATCAATGTTAACTATATTTTCATATTTGTCATAGATGAATTATTAGAACTGAAAATCCATTTCTTCTAAAAGCTATCCATGTTGGTAACCCTTACTTTGATGTGAAAATCATCCTGGCAAGAAACTTTCAAGTGAATTCTTCATCAGTCCAAGAAAGAAGTTGGCTGGTACGTGGTGAGGTGTAGGTTGGTGCTCAAAATAGTTCAAAGACTTCCAAAGCCTCATATAGAGCAATGTGTGAATATAAAGACTCAACTTTGAAAGTGGCTATTGTGGTAGTTTTCCAGTTGTATGGAAGGTGCCCCACAGTTTGGATCTTGTGCGAGAGGTTTCATATAAAGGAATGGGTGATGGGGGAAGGAATAAAGGAAGTAGTTTATGTATTTATAAAAGGTCTTGAAGATGTAGCCGATGTTGGACATTATCAGCCTCATTCATGTAGAGCAACTTGTGTAGACAGATTTGAGAAAATTAAGTGACACCCAGAAATGCTACAAAATATCTTAGTGTCTCTTTAAACAAATCAAACGTGAGTACTGGAAACACAAGTAATAGATTCAAAGATATTGTCTACATAATGGATTTCGACGTACTCTTTTTGTTAAACCCAACTGGTAAAGACTATGTAGGTCTTTGTCACAATGCTACACATTTTGCTGCCTTGGGCTACACATTTTTATCTAACGATGTCTAGCACAAAAAGAATGACAAAAAGAAACCAATCACTAACTATTTACAAATTGTCAGGTTAGAAAAGGTGAAAACAAGTAAAACATGTCTACTACACAGTAAGAAACAGAAGCAAAATAGCTTTTTAGTGTTTAACAATTACCAATTGTTGCATCCAACTGTCGTCACAGCTCCATTCTTGTACTCCTGAGCTCCAGAAATACATGGACAATCCTTTGGAAGAACGCACTCCCCTCTTGTGTCTCGAACCATTGGTCTACGACAGTAGCATCCGGGTACACAGTGTTCTCTTATCTAAAGAAGCATGGGTAAAACATAACAAGCATCTTAACACCCAAATAGGAGAATTAATCAATGAGCCAACAGTCATACTTTCTTTCAAAGGACTTGCCTAGAATGCATGATCTAGTTGGATTGGTGCAACCGGGTATTCATACGCAGAGGTTAATGATCTGTGGGCAGTGGCTAAAGGTGGCCACACATTAATCTACAATCCAAATTTCAAGGATGTTTAAGAAGGTTATCTAGTTCATAGTGGAATTTGAATTTCCACACCCATCACGTATCAGGGTCTTATTTCTGCCTGTCATATCATTTGAATCAAAGTTTTCTTCTTTTATCCTGGACTCAACACTTAGTTATCCAATGCTTTCCTAGAATGTGCATGCCTAAAACCTTTACTAAAAACGTAATCATGTCTCATCTCTTCAAATGCATGGCTATGACTGCCACAGTTCTTGACAGACCACGGAGCCATGCTTTACTTCCTCAATGAAAAAATCTATGGGGCTTGTCCTCTTTAGAGTTTGGGGGGATTTTTTGGCCATTGAAAACATGCAGTGTGATGAAATAAGACGTGAAATTCGATCTCCTTTCGTGACAGCTAACTTACTTTTTGAACAGGTAGGTTCATTTTTCGGCACTCAAGATCAGTTCTCTTCTGAGATAGCGGGTCACTGCAATCAATATATTCAGCTCCTCCCGAACAGTTCACTGATGTAAAAACAAAGATATATTTTTTAATAAACGTGGAGCATTCAATTTCTTAAATTAATGGTAACAGAAACCAAGCACTGAATACTTTATGCTGAGGGAGAACTTAGAAGTCTATATGGCGCTAAGCTGGTCTCATTTAATGAGTAGGGCTGCGCAAGGTGTTTCTTTTTTCCTTGGTACATAACACAGCGTGAACCCATCTTTTGGATCTGCACCCACCTACCACAGACAGCCTACGCAGGCAGTCCCTTCACATGGGTCTTCAAACCGCTGCGAAATTACCTGCTCATGTGTAGCTTGTGCAGTTCAGGTTATATCACCAGCAAAGCAGATATGATTTTTTTAGGCCAATTTGGCTTTTTAGGCAAACAAAACAAAGCAGATTTCGATTGATTAGCCTTCGAATTAATTGTTTCACCTACCACTATCAGCCCTAGTCATGAGGGTGATTTTCTGACACTTCTGTTTATTTAGCCAATAAAACTGAGCAACCTGGGAAAAATAGGCCAATTGTACAATGGACAATGTGAAGCTACAAATCCCATCATGTTTAGTGCTGCTGGACAGTAAATCAGGACTGGCTGAAGTTCAACTTCATGAAATTGTGCCACTTGACAATGCGGGAATACAGGTGTGCATATAGTAAAGTTAATGACATTCATGCTAATAAGAAGTATTAAGATCAGTCTTCCCTAAACACTGAATACATTAATTTATAATTGCTCTTCAACTAGAGTTTTTCCCAGACATTTAATATTTAAGTACACGAGTAATACAACTGACTGTGATGAGTGACAAATAAAGAATTTACAGATCATCTACAATTGCTTTAAGATACATAGTCAGGTACAAAACATTGCTGCCAGTGACCCCTTTAGAATACAACTTTGTTTGATTTGCCGAGGCAATCCCTGCTATGAGGTATACAGTAGTGGTGTACTGTGTTTATCAGTAAAGTTTCAAAGATTATTGAGGATCTGGTGATGACTTGCTTCATATTGTACACCTTCTTGATCCCCAAATCTTGTCAAGCTTACAGGGGCATCCCATGGCCTTAAAACAGCTTTCTCAAGAGTACAACAATGGTACATTCCCAGTTTTCATTCTTGTTAGCTGCTGCGCTCTCCATCTCCCGATTATTTCGCGTTTGACGATTAAATAGATAAGATCAATGATTGTACAGCTTACATGGGTACCACCTAGTTCCTCCATGAGCCATACTAATGCCACCTTAGGTGTGAGGTCGACTTGGTGCCCCAATATCTAGCTAGCGTTTGCTGGATTCTCTTCCAATATATCAGGGCATTCCCAGATCATGTGCATTGAGGTACCCATAGAAGATTGGCAACTAGTGCAATTCAGTGGGTGTGTGGCTTTCATTTTCTGCAGCCGTTCCAGAGTATAGTATATTCTATGCAGGAAGTGAAACTAGATAAGGCTAAGTCGGGCAGGTTTTGCAAGCTTACGGGGGCCATCTTGGCCTCTCTCCATTCATTGTAGTCAAGCTTTCTCAAGTCCACCTCCCAAGCTTTGCGTAGATAGGCCATTCGGTCTGCCGTGTTTCCAATCAGTGAACAATAAAGTTATGATGTACTGCCTTTGCCTAGGGGTTCTAACATCAATTTAATGGGTTGTAATCCAGAAGGAGCTTGTCCCGGAGAGGATTAGGGAGATGTTGCAACTGGAAGAATCAGAAGAATTGGGATTTATGTCATTGGAATTTGTCTTGTAGTCCTTCATAAGGTTTCATGTAGTCCCCCTTCTGCACATCTCCCAATTTGGAGATACCAATATTGTCACACCCTCAAATTTCTGATAATGGGCTCTAGAAGGAAGCTAGTTAGCTAACAGAATAGGAGTTTCTTCTGCAGGTATAGCATGCCATCCATTTGTCTTTAAGGCTCTGTGCCATGCAAGTAGGATTGATGTCGTACTTGCAGGGATGTTGGTGGCATCTTTGGTTTGGTATGGGGTTTGTAAAGGGCCTTTATTTTGGAATAAGTTCAGTTCCAGTCAATATGCTGGGTCTGTTCCGTCATTAAACATCCGATCATTGATTACTGGACATGGTCAAAGGGGGGGCGATTCTGAAATATGCCAAGAGGCAGGGGGCTAATGCGGGAAGGCTTTAAGAAACCCATCTCCTTGGCAACAAAGCCCCCTGACTCACTAGATTTGGCTATTGTCAAGTATTTCGCGCAGGCTTCACGAAGGGGTAAAGAGGTACTTGTATCCTTATACATCGGAATCTTCTCTTCCAGGTCACTCATATCTGGCTGGATATCCTGGGCCAATACACGGCCATCACCGGCACCTTACAAGGTGAATCCATCACTTTATGTTGTATATATGCCCCTCCCCACCTGGGACAATCATTTGTAGACCAATTTGTGCGGTTGTGGGAAGAATTCCCTGATGGCTTAACATTGGTCAGGGAAGATTGGAATGATTTTATGGACCCCCAGATGGATAGATGGCGCGCACAAGACACTGCCACACACGGTGGTGCGACAAAGCTTGCTTCCATGAAGACCACACTGGGGCTGTCGGATGCCTGGAGGGTACACCGTGGGACGGATTGGGGTACACGTATTTTTCGACAGTGCGTGGGTCCTTCTCCCGGCTGGATTATTTCCTTGTGCCCACTCCTTATATCTATAGAACATCTGATACTAACATTCTGACACAATGGCTGTCCAACCATTCCCTGATGGTCATCACCATACATCTTGGACCGAAACAGTCCACAGTTTGCTGGAGGCTTTCCCCTTAGCACCTATGACTCCCCCCATATAGATGTCACATACTGAGATTCATAGAGGAATAATTCATCTTAAAAGAGGGCACTGTGGAGTCTGCAGCGACCCTGTGGGAAGCCTTTAAATGCTCCGTGGGGTAGACACAAGTTATTGCACCGGAGAATGCCGGCGCAGGAAACAAAGGCTGGCAGACATCGAATCCCAAATACAAGACATGGAGGACCGCGGGCTTCGTTGTCGATTACACCAACTGTAAATGGATGAAGCTAAATTGACATGGCGAGCAACACAGAGTTGCATGTACCACTAGGGCGATAAGTCCAGTAGCTTACTATATAGATTATTCCAGATGGCCTGTCGGTCCACTGTTCTCCCTCCTCTATGTGACTCCGCTGGGGTGACAGTATCAGACCCCGTGCGATTGCAGACAGTTTGCTGCATATTTCACAGGAGTGTGTCCACGATGAGACACCCTGCCTCAGGAGCAGATAAGTACATTCGTAGAGGACTTGCCACTTACGACCTTATCAGGCACAGCAAGGGTTCAATTAGACGTAGTGATTTCAGATCCAGAACTGTCTGCGGCCATCTAGGGGCTCCAATCGGGTAGAGCTCCAGGGCCCAATGGCCTGCCATGCAAGTTTATCAAGTTGTACATGCCCCAACTAAGGAAACATTTATTGGCGGCTATACCCGCTGTCGGCCTGGAGGGGAGACTTCCTGCTGGTTTGTGCCATGCCGAAATCGTGATTTTTCCCAAACCCGGCAGTACGCCGGATGAGCACTCCTCATATCGCCCTATATCCCTCCTCAAACTCCTTTAAAAAACCCTAGCCAACAGACTGGTGCGCCACATCTCTGATTTAGTTCACCCAGACTGGGCAGGTTTTATGTCTAACAGAGCCACTTGTCACAACATCCATCGTGTGTCTTTGCCCTTGCCCTGGCAAACTGCCTTGGGTGACCGGCCACCATATAATTGGCTGATGTTGACAAGGCCTTTGATACTGTTAATTGGGATTACCTGTTTATACTGTTAACTCGGCTGAACTTTAGCCCCAGATTCCTCCGTTATGTCCACCTGTTG
Source organism: Calotriton arnoldi (assembly GCA_963921515.1). Taxonomy (NCBI): domain Eukaryota; kingdom Metazoa; phylum Chordata; class Amphibia; order Caudata; family Salamandridae; genus Calotriton; species Calotriton arnoldi. The sequence continues at coordinate 846,191 of CAWUFW010008568.1, read as the reverse complement.
TACACAGGCCTGACGGCCGCGGACAGGGTAGCAGGTCATGTATCAGATCTCTTCCTGATCCAGCAGGGAACACATCAGTGGTGTCCTCTCTTCCCACCATTGTTCGCCCTGATTACAATGGAGCCCCTGGTAGTTTGGGTCTGAATGTATGCACAAGTGCGAGAATTTGAGTGGGGCCCGGACTGCTCCGACAGACTCACCCTCTACGCAGATGATCTGTTATTCTTTCTTACGGACTCCGAAGAGACAGAGCCGAGACTTCTACAAATACTGCACATATTTGGTGAGATGGCGGAGTTTCACATTAACACCTCCAAATCTGTAGTATTCCCCTTAAATGGATATACAGAGATGATACACTGGGCTCCGGGCATACGAATACAGACTGACGGTTTCAAATACCTAGTGGTGTTTATCACACCTAGAGCTGGCCTCTCCTGGATGCGTAATTTGGAGTCAGCTCTGGCGCAGGTGAGGGAGGAGAAGCGGACGTGATCGCTTCTGCCATTGTCACTTACTGGCCTTTCGGCGATCTTTAAAATGGTGTCCTTACCCGACTACTCTAACAACTACAAACCCACCCCTACCCGATCCCCACATCATGGATTAGTCAAATCAATAGGATCCTTACTGGTTTCCTATGGGGTGGTGGGACTCCGCACATTTCAGCCTACGTTTGGTCGGGGTATTGCGACTGCTGACATCTCCATATCATCTGCTCATTGTTAACGAATGGTGGAGGGACCGCCAGGGAGACCCAGCCTATGCTGTGGAGAAATGGGCAATGGGAACCACTCCTCTGCTGGACAATTTCTATAGGAGAGGACGGCTTGGCAGCCTCCCCCCAGCAACATCGGTAGTCCTGACCCTATTGGAAATCTACCCTGCGTTGAATGGGATGCTGGGGGAAGTTTACGACACAGACACAGTTGTGGCATGGCACTATGTTAAAGCAAGTGGCTCATCTGGCAGGCTTTAGGAAGTGGGACATGATCGGTATATCTACACTGGGGGATGTGATGTTGGACACAATCCTAAGATCCTTTCAGGAGCATTAACCAGAGTTCCCATGCCCTTGCCCTGTACATAGGCAGTCTTGACTCCCTCCCAGAATATAATCCTCTGTAGTGTAAACTGCTTGCAGAAGATCTGGGAGACCACAAGCTAGCAAAACTATATCGCACCCTCCTTATAGACAGCCCTCACTCACTGTCGGCCCTCCATCTGGCCTGGGAGACTGACCTTGACACCCTCAATGATGATGATTGGGCTGATGCTCTGAGATCACCTCAGGAGGTGGCCATTTTGGCATGCCTGCGCCGCCTACACTAAAATACCTCCACAGGATTTATTATACTAGACACCGAATATGGCGCATGGGAGTAATAGATTCTCCACTATGCTTGTGGTGTCGTACGGAGGAAGGTACCTTCATTCAGACTGTATGGGGATATTCCATTTTTTGTAGATTTTGGGATGGAGTGATCTCCTGTCTGAGTAGAGTGATCATTTGGGTGATATCCACAAATCTGAAGCTGGCCCTCCTGCACATTACAGATGATATTGGTGTCAACTGGTACAAAAGGGCACCCCTATTCCTGGGGATGACCTTGGAAAAGAGGGACATCGCCAGGGAGTGGAAGGCAGAGGCACCCCCATCCTTGGCGGTGTGGAAGATGCGTCTGGACCATTGTATGGGCTTGGAGGTGGCGGTTTATCAGCCCTGGGGTTGTCCTCAAAAGCATAATAAGGTTTGGCAGTGTTGGGCAGACTATCAGGGAATTGTCTTGCAAAATGGCCGCTCAGAGAACTCTTTGTTGTGTGATGAGATTATAGAGTATGGACAGGTGGATGAGAGACAGGATGAGCGTGTGCACTACGATGTCTAACTTATAAGCCCAAATGCATGGTTGGGTGATGGGGTAGGGCGGGGTGGATTTTCTGTGCAGTTCTAGTATTTATAGCAATAAGACTGAGGACGTTGATCCTTTCTGTCTAACGGTCGGCAGTCCAGGCCTTTTTGTGACTATAAAACTCAATAAAATTAGTCATGGAAAAAAAACATCCAGTCATTAATTTCTGCAAGATGTGCAGCGAAGTAATAAAACTGGACAACAGTTATCCCAAGTCCACCCTCATATGACGACTGCTTGCATTTGGCCATTGAGACTAGTGGTTGCCCATCTGCCCACAGAAACGTCCTAAAGTTTGTTTGTAGGATAGTAAAAAGGGAGTGTGGAATGGTCCGTGGAAGTTCTGCAGTACATACAGAAGCTTAGGGAGCGCAATGGTTTTTATGCTCGTTTTTTATGCTATCCTTCCCTTTATTGATAGGGGGGAGGGTCCCCTATCTGTGGAAGTAGTTGGTACTTTGGGCCATAGAAGAAAGAAGGATGAGGTTCCACATCAGCTGTGGGAAGAATGTAACGTGAGTTCTAGGTATTTAAAATGGTGTGTTCAGATTTTGAGGTTTTGGTTGCCACAGTGCGTCTTTGATTGTGTCTGTGAGTGGTGCGGGCTGACTTGTCCCAGTTCACGTTTAGGCCTGATAAATGTTCGTACAACATCATTATCTGTAGGAGCCAAAGACCTAACAGCTGCGGGGCTCGGATAAAGAGGACCATGTCATCTGTGTAAACGAATACACAATCTTCCGGGAGATTGTTCAGTTCAAAGCCCCATATTTGAGCATCTCTTTGTAACCACTTTTTCAAGAAAACAGGTTTTTTCCAGGAGTCCCCTTACTCTTTGCCCCATTTGGACAGCTAGATGCTGGTTTTCGACTCTGAAAGTGCACTGAAGACGGATAACCAAGCCCCAGTGCCAGTGCTCTCTCTCTAAAACTGATACATGTGAATTGGTAACCCCAATTGGCAAGGACTTTAACCCCCTTTCAGGTCTCTGATAAAAGGTACCAGTGGCAACCAGGGCATGGGAGTTAAAGGGGTCACTAGGGCCTGACACCCTGAGTGACCCAAGTAAACAGATGACAGCAGTCCAGCCATTGAAGACTGTAGGGGCAGTGCAAACTGCTGAAACTCGACTTTGCTCTCACCATATGTGGCAAGTTCAAAGCACTAGTTTTATATGCCAGTGCATTATATTAAAAAGGTGAGGACATATAAGTGCCAGCTTATATGTCCCTATAGTAGCCTTTTCCATTAAGGGCTACTTTAAGTGATCAGCGGTCCATACGATAACATGGGCTGGTAACCAGGTACCCCTAAGGTTGCCAGCTCCATTATGGTACTGCCAAAATATGTCATGTTTGGTATCAAACAACTTGCCTCATTACCCCTGACATGATTCTCATGTGAAAGTCAATGTGGCATGCACCTAGGTGGCTACCTTAGAGGTTGCTCACCTGGTTGCCCCAGCATTTCCTGTGCTCTGGCTGACAGTCCGCAGCTGCTGCTGCCAAGACAGGAATCTGACCCCCTACCAGATGGTGTGAACCCTCCCAGGAGTCAGTAACAATGGCCAGGATGGGAAAGGAGGTGACACCTCCCTCCCTGGAAGGATGGCTTGCGAAGTGGAACATCAAGGTGGTGAGCTTCAAAGCTTTCTCTGCCTCTGATATGCATCTAGGCTGCCTGCCAGGGGAGGACACAGCTGTCCTCTTTCCCCCGGCACATTTGCACTGTGATAGGCGGGACAATTATGTAGTCAGGAGGTGTACACCCCCAGAAAGCTAGCGGCACAGCCTAGTACAGCCAAGGAAGGTTTCTGTCATTTTTAAAAGTGGCAGAATATAGGGTTCTGGGTAGAAAAGACGACACACACCCCTGAATGTGGTCACAGGATAGGCGGATTAGCCTCTGAGGCTAGTAGCCCATTGACCACTTGCACCCACACCCTTAAATCTAGGATTTAAGGGGCAACCCTGGCACCAGAACCTCAGTTCTCATTTGAATTGCAACAGAGGACAAAGAAGAAACCTGAGTATGCGACAACAGGATCTGCACAAAACAAAGGCATGATACTCTGCACCCCTTGGCAATCATTCTGATACTGCACTTCTGCACCTCGCCCCAGGCTAAGACCATTTCCCCCAGACAGAGGGACCCCTGTGAGGCAACTCTAGACTCAGTGGCACTAATCCCCTGCAGTCCGCAGGTAAAAACAAAATACCAGAACCAAAGAATCGCTGGCCATCGGGTGCTCCAAGGGATTGCCCAAAAGTAGATGGTCCAGGGCTTCGTTTGAAATGTAGTCCAGACCTCCAGCAAGTTCCAGGCGGCTATCATTTTCCTCCAGACCTCCGAACGTCAAAACAACTTCTCGCTGACCTTAGTGCTGCCAAGGCTTGTTGGTGACCAGTCCCAATACCGCTACCTTTACTCAATGCTGCAACCCAAGGGAACTCCACAGCACCTTCAACCAACCAGAGCAGTGGCCCCTTTGTTGACGTTTCCTCACCAGCACCGTCTACGCGGTTAAGCCAGCTTGCCCGCAGCTCCTGCTTCAGCACCAAGGACAGCCAGGACAACTCTGCACCTGCGCCTCTTGAGCCATGTAAAATCAAGCTGGCTGTCATGGCTTGGTCGTGGGACCCGCATCACCTTAACCCCCAGTGGGTTCCCACACAACTCGACCTTCAATTGACCGATTGTCCCTAGTGCTTTTAACCATTGACTGCAATGCTAACGTTTTGCAGTATTGATTTGCACTGATTTATTTTTCTTTCTAAAATCCGGTTTACTTATCCGATTGCCTTCAGTTTGGTGTCTAAATTTATATAAAAATCAGCTTCATGTTTATAAATTGGCTGGTTCACAAAGGGCCTTCGCACTCATGGTGGAGGCCCCTCAGTTGTGGGGGAGTCTCCGTACTCAAGGCAGAATCTCCACAATTAGAATTCTCATTGCAGAAATTTCCGTCACTAATGCAGAGGGCGTTTGTGAATCAGGCCCCATGTTGTACTCTGAAATGCTTAACACATGCTCCTCTAGTAAAGCCTGACTGCTCTATGCCACACTACCTTGAATAAGCTAAGGATTTATTATTGTGAATCCAAGGGCCATCTTTGGGGTCAGGTGTTCACTGCATAATACTCCATGTTCCTACATACTTTGTTAAGGGTTTGTGCTTTTCAACTCGAGTTAAGTTGTCACGTAATATTGGCTATGGCTGTATCTATAAATATACAGGGAGGACAACACTTTTTACTGTTTCATTGTAAACCCTGTAATCTGATGTGTGTTTCTCAGTATACCACTTACAGACCACTGGAAGCTACATGTTAGCCTTTTTCAAAGCGTACTCCAATTGAATGGGACAGCCTGTGAGGTGTGCTAAATACATAAGCAGATGTTACCATTTTCTTTGGTACCTTCGTTTGTCTGGCAAGGTTAATTCTGTTTTATTCCTTGTGGTCTGTGGTCCAAGCCGCAGTACTGTCACTTCACACTGTTGAGGTGTCACTACTTTAAGTTCCAAATCAAGTTTTTTCCCTAGGAAAGGGTCCCATAAGAATCTGCAGGTAGCACTATCCAGTAGAAGTTAACCTTTTACAGACCATGGGCCAACTGACCGGGAAGTCTGGGTGCTGTTTAGCCAGCATTCATTTAAAAACGTAATGATCTGGAAAACATTCTTACTCCCATTTCAACAGAAATCACAGAAAACCATTTTTGTTTCTAATCCCATACTCCTGGTCTCACTGAGATAAGTGAGAAAATCCCCAAGCCAAATAGTTAAAAAAGGAGCAGACTATATGCTATCGCAGATATATAATGCTCCTGGGCACTGTGATTGCATGTCGGGTTCGGCAGGGCCTCCTTACGCGCGTGCCATGGGTGCGAGAGAAAATAAAGGCGCAGAGGCTTGGCTGACTTTACTCTTGGCAACTAGCACGTGGGCGGAATCTGCCCTCTTTTAATAACTCACCCTGACCCCCAACATGAGATCAGGACATGTGTGTGTGTCACGGCGCTAGGGCGGGCCCCCGTGCTGTGTTACATTCCCCAAAAACATTCAATAAACAAAAAAAATTATAGTACAGTCCAGTTATCACGAACAGCACTCAGTTGGGCATCATGGTTCAATCTGGTGTGGGTAATGATGGTGTTGTTGATTAATCTAATTGATATAGTCCTCAAACTTTGTGTCGTCTGACAGCATGCCCCAGGTTGTATGGGTGACCCCTGGCTCGTGGAGGCGTTGTGGTCAGTTCAGGTGTTTCTGCAGGCACGGCCTCTCCTGGATAAGGAGGGGGTCCATGGTCTGCGGCTTAGGGTGGCGCTGGGGTGGCCACCTTCTGGGTCCTAATCCTCTTCTCCGTGCACCTGCAATGGGTATGTGGCTCCCTGGTCCAGGCAGTAGGCAATAGGTTGGCGCCACTTGGTGAGGACGGACAAATTTCATGTGACACAGTCTGAGTTGTGTTTTGTAGTCACCATTGTGTCTTTTCAGCTGATAACTTGCAGAAGGTGAGTCTCGAATGGAGGCCGAAACTTCCCACCAGGGTCTCAATCTTGTGCCAGAACCCAGTCTCCAACACAGATGTCAGACGCCTTGGCCTTGCGCGCCTGGCTAGCAGTGGCACTGTTCCACGCTCTCTTCTGTTGTGTGGCTACGGCATCGATGGGCTCCGGGGTCCTTGTTGCCACATAGGGTATGTTATCTAGGACAGCTCGTCCAACTAGTATGTCAGCAGGTGCCCTCTGAGTTGTGCTGTGGGGATTGCGCCTATAGGCCCCTAAAGTTTTGTGGATGGCTTCCTCAATGTTCACTTGTTGTGCGCTCCCAATGCGTATAGACTAATTGAGTGTGCGTTCAGTCTTACCACCTCTCCGTTGGTTTGGGGTCAGCAGGTTGTGATCGTCTGGTGTTCAATGGCCATGAACTGTAGATATTGTTTAAATTCCAGACTTTGAAACAGGGGCTCATTGTCACTCTTCAGCGTGTTTGGGACTCCAAATGTTGCAAAGACCTTGTTGAGGCACTGCCGGGTGTGTCTGAATGATGTCTCCTGTACTACTTCTACAACTGTGAATTTGGAATCCACATTGGAGCTGACAAGCATGTGCTGGCCAACAGGCAGGCTTCTGTCATACCAGGGTCCGTCGCTAGGACTGTTGGTCGTGATTTGAGGGGGTCCGTCCAGATGCTTGTGGTTTGGCACCAGTGGCACCGTGTACCCATGTCTTATACATCGGTATCCAGAGCGGGGAACCACACCTTTTACCTCAACCTTGCTTTGGTTTTCGTGGAGCCTTGGTGGCCTGTGTGTACCAGAGCCAGCATTGTCACACGTAGCGAGTGAAGGATGATGATTCAATGGCCACGCAGGAGGATCCCTGGCCGCAGTGCTGAGGTCATGGCCATGTCCTATTGGGTGGTGTCATCATGTCTTCCCAGGGCCTGAAGGAAGTCTTTCCATCTGCTGGAGGTGTTGCCTCCCATGCTCAGTGGAGGGCTAGGACTGATGTGGTGGAGTCAGCAATGGTTCAGAGGGAGACGGTTTTGGGGCAGGTCATCTGCTGCAAGCGAGGGGTGGGAGAGGCTGCTTGTTTTCTGTTGTGGATGCCTGGAGAAGTTGTCAGCTTGATTGTTACAGCCCGTCAGCTGATACTTCTGGAGCTGCAAAGTCCATTTCTCTAGTCTGGGTGGCAGATGTGGGGCATTGCCAGTGAACAGGGGTATCAGTGGCTTGTGGTCTGTCGGAAGGGGTGGCCATAAAGACAAATGTGGAAGTGATAACAGCCCTATTTGATGGCAAGGGCTTCCTTTTTCACGTGTGTATAGAATTTCTCAGTGTCTGTGAGAGCTCGGCTGGCGTACGCGACTGGGGCCCAGCGGTCACCCTCATCGTGCTGTATCAGGACAGCTCCCAGACCGACTGGGCTGGCATCAACCACCAACTCTGATTCTTTAGCCGGGTCGAAGTAGGCCACAATGGTGTCTTTGTAGGAGCGCTTTCTTGATTGCCTAGAAGGCGCCGTCTTCCACTGGGCTCCACATTCATGGTGTGGATGTTTTGGTGAGGTGTCTAAGGGGGTCTGCTAGCGTCACCAGGTTGGCAATGAACCTCCCGCACTACGCTGCAAGTAAGAGGAAGCTCTTGACTTCCACTGCAGAGGAGGGAGTAGCCGCATCTCTGATGTCGACGCACTTTGAGGGGCCGACCTTGACACCGTCCTTGGAAAAGATATAGCCAAAGAACACCATTTCCTGCTGGAACATCTGACATTTTGCATGGTGGAGCATGAGGCATTTTGCATGGTGGAGGATGAGGCCACCTGACTTGATCCTCATGAGGGGAGCATGCAGGCATCGGCGAGGACTGTCACGGGTGGATGCGTGTTTGAGAATATCGTCTCTGACATTGATAACACTTTCAAGGCCTGTCAGGACTTCCTGGATTGCATTTTGGAAAACCTCTGCAGCTGATGATAGTCCAAAATTGAGCCGTCGATAGCAGAAGAGGCCAAAATGTGTGGAGAATGTTGTGATGTGCCTGCTCTCTTCGTAGAACTCAAGTTGGTGGCAGCCAAGGTTGAGGTCCAGTTTTGAGAACCAGGCAGAGCCATTGATATTGGCGATGAGGTCAAAAATTGTGGGAGAGATGTGTCGTTTTCTCCTGATTGCTTTGTTAGGGACGGGCATGTCTATGCAGATGTGGATGCAACCTGGCTATTCGGGGTTGTTGGTGACAACCATGGGGAATACCCATGGGGTTGGACCACACACTTTTTCAATGACTCCTGCATTCTCCACTGCCGGGCGGGGATGGAATGGGACTCTGCAGTGTCGGAGAGCCACGGGGCAGATTGAGGGGTCGATGTGAAGTGAGATTGGAGGACCTTTCAGGCAGCCTAGACCAGTGAATAAGTGAGGGAACTCGAAAAGAAGCCTATCTACCCCTTCTAAGCGGTCGCCCAGGGCTGTGGTGAAATGAATGAGCTACAGTCGCCCGGCTGGGTCTTCTAGTCTGTGGAGGTGATAAAGAATATTGCCAGGCATGCATTGGTGCCATGGGATGCTACACAGTGAAGACACCCTTCAACGGGATGGGGGTTGTGCTCCCATAGGCGAAGATTCACACAGTTGTGAGCCGTAGGATGGGCCTTGGGGCCAAGGTGTGGAGGTGTCATAGTCTAGTAATGTTCACGAGGCACCTGTGTTGATGAAGGAGGTTGTCTGGGTACCTTCAATGAGGACATGGCAGGTGGGGCGGGTGCGTCGTAGGGTTTGTCCTGGCATTAGAGCGTATGATATAAGAAAGATGTCATTGTCCTCCTCCTAAGCCTCACCTTGTTCAGGGCCGGATACGGGTCAAGTACTATCCAGAGAGGATGGGAAGTCTTTTGTGTGCGAGGTGTAGGTAATCGGCATCCGACCTGACAGACCTTGGTGAAGTGGTTGGGGCGAAGACATGCTAAGCTAGTCTTGCCTCTGGCTGGGCACTCAGAGAGGGGGTGAGGAGAGAGTCTGCAGCATCCGCATTGGTCTTTTGGGGGTTCTCTTCCTTGGGAAGACCCAGTAATGGGTCGGTGAGGAGGTCCATTTGTAACAGCTGCAGCCCTTTCCAATTTGATGACCCATGGGCCAGGCTCTGGCATGGCTGAGAATTTTTGAAAAGCAAGTTCTATCTGGTCCTCTTGATCATTGGAAAGTTCATGAGAGTGGGCGGGCATCAGGATTTCATCGAGAGGCATGTTGGGCTGGCAAAGGAGGTGCCGTCTGAGCAAGGCTGACTGACAGCCCTGTATTATTTGGGCATGCACCTCTTTTGGGGGGTCTTTTTCTGTTCATGTGCTGACCAACTCTCTCAGGTGAGCATAGAACAGGTCGATGGATTCACCCTCTCGCTGGCAAGCCTGCCTCAACTTGAACCGCTCAAAATCGTGATTCATTTGGGGGTCGAAGTGTGCATTAAGGGCTGTAATGGCTCCTTTGTAGTAATCATGAGCATCGGTATTGGGGAGATTGCAAACAATGTTCAACATCTCCTTCCACGCATAGTGGAGCAGGAGGGAGCATTTCATCTAGCCTTCTGTCTCTTTGGTGGCCTTGAAATAGTTGTTGAGGTGAGGCACCCATGTGCGCCAGGGGCGGTGGCAGGGTCTCCAAGTTCGCTGAAGGAAGTTGCAGCGGGTTGGATGTGCCCCCTAAGGCGTGGGCTAGCATGAGTCATTGTGGTGATGGTGACGGTGCTTGGGGCGGGGTGGACCATTGTATTGCTGGTCCATGCTCATGATGTTGGGTGGAGCACTGCACAGACGGAGACAGAGGCAGTTGAGGTGTGCCAGGCAGAAAAGTGTGAATCTGGCACTGTCGAGCGAGAGTGGGCACTTACAGTGGAGGAGGGTGTCCGTGGGCAATGACACCATTGAATGCAAAAGCTGCTGGTATGATGGTTCTGTTGCTGAAGTAGCTGGACTCAGGAGCGTGGTCTGGATCCCAGCAGCAGATGATGACTTGCGGTTTCAAGTGGTGAAGGAGAAGGCTTGATTGCCAACTGGGATTTTCACATGTCCAGGTCTGAGCTGAGGCTGCTGAGATTGGGCAGGCAAACCGGAGTGGGATAATGAGGCTTTGGGGTTAGCGCCATTCCTCATTGCCACTGTAGTGCCCGGTGCAGCAGGGCTTCCCTACGCACACGGTGCAGGAGCGAGAGAAAATAAAGTTGTGGAGGCTGGACTGACTGCACTCTGTGCAACTAGCTCGTGGGTAGGATCCGCCCTGTTTTATTAACTTGCCCCGACCCCCAACGTGAAGTCAGGGCGTCTGTGTGCGTTCACTAGTATCTATCACAACTGCCTCTAAAACGTATTATTTCGGAAACACATCTGAAAAACTGTGTTCTAAAAATTGCCCTCTAATAAACAAAAAATCTTATTTTGAGGGGGGCATCAGCGGCATAACACAAGCCCCTGCAGCCCCAGGGATGCAGGGGGGCCCCCAACATCTTCAGGAACTCCCAAGCCCTTCAAGGGTCCCACAATCCAGCCAAGTTCAATGAATATCTGTGAGCTATGGGAGAGTCGGGCCCCTCATCACATTCCGCAGGGGGGCCATCATTTTGCATTACAACACTGGGGGGCAGGTAACATTATTGGGTATGAAACTCTTGTGGGCCGGATGAAATGTAGAGGGTTCTATGTATTCTTGCACTGATAATGAAAATTTGCACTGAATGAATCAAATGCTGTAATTATATGTGGTAAGAGTTAAAAAATGCCCTACATGAACTTTTTCGAAATTTACTTTTTAGTGACATTTGATCAATATGGGATCAGGGAAATAGATTATAGAAAACTAAGACTCCCCTAAACTGGCTATGGAAATAATTGCATATCAACTGTGGTTAAGGTAACTGCCCCTTGTTCCACATAGGAAAATCATTAGTGCTGTTAGCACAAAAAGGAAAACAGTGATGAAGATTTCCTGTTTTCCACAACAGTGGGGAGTGGGGGTCACACGGCACAGGAGACCACACTTCACCAGCCCTTTACCCTCAGGTGCTTGTGCTCCACAAGGGAAGGTTGGAGACATTGCCTCCCCATCCTATCCTTTCTCAAAGCAATGACTTCATAGGAAATGTGCAGTGACCATGGGTGTTTCCTCCAGGCTCGTCTGCTAATGTTCAAGTAAATGAGGGATGTAAGGGGTTTCTGTCTGTATCTGCAGTTTGAGAAAGACTGGTAGTATAGTCCTTGCATTGCTATGACAAAACAGGTAGCTCCAATATGTGGGTACCTTTTTAGGCCAATAAATGAGCTTTAATACAGTGTCAACTAAGGCTTAAAAGCTGTGCAGTCTTGCCCTTTTGTTCAGTTTTCTGGCTATTCCTGATTTCTTAGCACATCATATTTTTGATGTTTCACCAGTAGAGCATATGCCCAGGATGGCCAGTGTTAATATAGGTCTCTCAAATATGTATACAGTAAGTTTGTAGGCTGTGTTTCAAAATATTGTCTACAGAAATATCATCTGGCATACCTATTGTTTCCTAAATATTGTTTACAAAAATATTGAACCACTGGGTGTAGATTTTCTATGATTAACTCTCATAGGGTGATAATGTTGTAAACTATATTTATGACATAAGATTTATGTAAGACGATATTCTAACAACGATATTCGGACACAATACAGAGGGTTGTATAGCAGAAAATTGCTTCCTAAATTTTGTCAGACAAAATTATTCCAGGCTTATTATTGTTTCCAAAATAAAATTATTAATAACGGAATGTGATGATTTTGAGGACACACCTATTTTTGACAGATGATATTTATTCTGGTACCACACTGCCTTTAGTACAAATTGCATCTGTAAGCAATGTCACAATGAAACAGATGTTTTCTGGATGATGAGGTAGAGGTGAAGCAGAGAGGTTGAAAGTGACCAATATTGAGGGAAAAGAACAAGTTACTTACCTTCGGTAACAATATATCTGTAAGAGACAAATATTAGTTATGGATTCCTCACCTTAGAATTACCCCCTAGCATCAGACTGGATCCAGAGATTTTTTTCTTCAGCAGTACCCCAGAGTCGGTAGGTGGGGTCGGTCGACTCTGCGTTTGTCGTTGGCGTCGTGGTCGCCGGAATGACGTCGCAGTATCTACTTAGACGCCGCCCCTGCGTGCTGACATCAGTTCTTTACATGACATTCCACGCCAGAGGCGCAGAGCCATGCAAGACACTGACTACTAGTGCACAAACACTAGGGCCCTGAAAGGAAGTCCCTTACCCTAGAAGTCAGTTCGCAGAACGGGGAGGATGGATGGGGCGGTGAGGAATCCATAACTAATATTTGTCTCTTACTGATATATCGTTACCGAAGGTAAGTAACTTGTTCATCTGAAAGAGACTATTAGTTATGGATTCCTCCCCTTAGAATAGATACCCCAGCAATACCAACCCCGGGGGTGGGTCTGCGAACTAAGTTCACACCAGAAAGTCCTGGAGAACCGAACGGCCAAAGAAGCCATCTCTCTGGACTTGGCTATCCAGACAGTAATGTTTGGTGAACGTGTGCAGTGAAGCCCACGTGGCTGCCTGGCAGATGTCATGAAGAGGGACTCCACGCCCCAAAGCAGTAGTGGCTGCAGTCGCCCTGGTGGAATGAGCGCGCAGTCCCACTGGAGGTTCCTTCTTTGCCAAGAAATAACATATTTTGATGCAAAGAACGACCCATTGAGAGATGGTCCACTTTTGCACGGCCTGACCTTTCTTGGCGCTGACATAGCCAACAAAGAGCTGGTCATCCAGCCTGAATTGCTTTGTGCGATCCAGATAGAAGGAAAGCGCACGTTTTGGATCCAGCCGGTGGAGCCTCTCCTCCTCTTTAGAAAGGTGCGGGGCGGGAAGAAGGTGGGCAAAGTGATGGTCTGTCCTATGTGGAAAGAGGTAACCACTTTGGGAAGGAAAGAAAGCCTAGTGCGAAGGACAACTTTGTCCAGTTATTAACAGCCAGGAAAGGAGGTTTGGAGGAAAGCGCCTGAAGTTCACTCACCCTGCAAGCAGAGGTGATGGCAACCAAAAAGGCAGTTTTAAGAGTCAAACGTCTGAGAGGACAGTTATGCAGTGGCTCAAAAGAAGCGCACATAAGATAGGTCAGAACCTGGTTCAAATCCCACTCGGGCATTACGAAAGGAATTTGGAGGACAAAGTGAGTAATGCCCTTAAGGAAGCGATTTACAATAGGGGACATGAAAAGAGAAGCCTGGTCGGGAAGCCGAAGAAAGACCAAAATGGCCGAAAGATAGCCTTTGAGAGTGCCCAGAGCAGATCCTTGTTGGCCCAAAGAAAGAATGAAGAGGAGAACCTCTGAAAGGGGGGCAGAAAGAAGATCCACAGCCTTTGCTGCACACCATGCCACAAATTTGTTCCATTTACAGGCGTATACCGTTTTGGTGGTGGGACGCCTGGCTGCCAAGATAACGTTGCAGACTTCGGAAGGAAGGTCGAAAGCTGTCAACTGTCTCCGCTCAATCTCCACGCAAGGAGGTGAAAGTCGGACAGGTTCGGGTGGAGAACCGTCCCCTGCTGCTGCAACAGAAGATCCTGTCTGATCGGAGGATCGATGGCCATGTGCAGCAGCTCGGGATACCAGACTCTTCATGCCCAGTCCGGGGCCGCAAGAATGACTTGGGCCCGGTCGCGCCTGATCTTCTTCAGCACTCTGGGCAGAGTGGTATAGGCGGAAAGGCATATAGAAGACCGCAACTCCACTCGTGACGAAAAGCGTTGCATAGCATGTGCCGCCTTGGAAATTCCAATGCGCAGAATTGCTGACATTGCGCGTTCTCTTCGGTGGCGAATAGATCTAACCAAGGCTCTCCCCACTGCTGAAAGAGACCTTGCACCATCTCCGAGTGAAGACGCCATTCGTGATCCATCATTCACAGGCGACTGAGTTTGTCCACCCTGGCGTTCAGAGAACCTGCCAGGTGTAGAACCACCAGGGACATGCCCTGATATTCCAGACAATTCCAGAGACTAAGTGCCTCCTGACATAGGGTCCACGACCCCACCCCACCCTATTTGTTGCAGTACCACATGGAAGTGGTGTTGTCCGTGAACACCTGCACTACTCTCCCTTTGACAGAAGGAAGGAATGCCTTCAGTGCAAGACGGATCGCCCAAAGCTCCAGAAGGTTGATGTGGAGCCCGGACTCCGCCGGAGACCAGAGACCTCTGATCTCCGCCTCTCCCATATGGCTGCCCCACCCCAGAAGTGATTCATCTGTCACCACTGTGAACTCTAGCTGAGGAAGGGAGAGGGACCTGCCGTTGACCCAATCCCGGTTCGTTAGCCACCACTGCAATTGATGTGCAGTGCCCTCCGAGATCTGGACGCAATCGGAAAGATTCCCCTGATGCTGTGCCCACTGGAACTTCAGGTCCCACTGCAGAGCCCGCATATGCCACCTGGCATAGTCCACCAGCAGGATGCAGGAGGCCAAGAGGCCCAGCAGCCTCAGGGTCATTCTGACTGAAACCCGGGACAGAGGCTGAAAGATCGGAATTATAGCCCGAATATCCCGGACTCGCTGCTTGGGAGGATAAGCCCGAAACTGCGCTGTGTCCAGAGCCGCTCAGATGAAAAGGAGCTTCTGAGAGGGAATCAGGTGTGACTTTGGCATGTTGATGGTGAACCCCAGCGAATGCAGGAGGTCAGCCGGAGTCTGGAGGTGGGAGATGACAGCCTGGGGCGAGCGCGCCTTCAACAGCCAGTCGTCGAGATAGGGGAAGACTGGAACCACTGATCTGCGCAGATGAGCTGCAACCACCGCCATCACCTTCATGAACACCCGAGGGGCGCTGGTAAGGCCAAAGGGGAGCATGGTAAACTGAAAGTGCTCGTGGCCTACCGTGAACTGTAGGTAACGCCTGTGGGCCGGCAGGACGGGGATGTGAAAATAAGCGTCCTGCAAGTCCAACGCTACCATCCAGTCTCCAGGGTCGAGGGCAGACAGGACCTGAGCCAATGTCAACATTTGGAACTTCTCCTTCCGGAGGAAGCAGTTGACGTTCCTGAGATCCAAGATAGGACGCAGGCCCTTGTCCTTCTTGGGCACCAGAAAGTAGTGGGAATAACAACCATGACCTACTTCTGGGGAAGGAACTCACTCGATGACTCCCTTGGCCAAGAGAGCCGTAACTTCCTTGTGGAGAAGGGCCAAGTGATCCTCCGACATGCAATGGAACTGAGGTGGCATGGATGGAGGGGTAGTCTCGAAGGGGAAGGAGTAGCCCCTTCAGACTATCTGCAAAACCCACTTGTCCGACGTGATGTTGAGGCAGTGGGGGAGGTGATGGCGAATCCTGCCGCCCACTGGCGAATGGTGGCCCTGAAAGGTCGGACTAGGAGGGCTTGGAGGCAGCTGTAGAGGGGGCGCTGGTGGACTGGCCCGCCCGCTGGCCCCCAGACCCACGGCGGTGGGTCCCACGTCCCCGGCCGCGCAGAGGCTAAACAGCTTGCGCAGGCCTGTGGCTCTGGACAAAACGTGGCGGGGCACCCCTTCAGTAGCCATTAAAGGGGCGAGTAGCAGACTGCGCAAGGCGAGCGGTGGAAGCGAGGCCCAAGGACCTAGCCATAGCCCTGGAGTCCTTAAAGCGCTGGAGCGCGTTGTCTGCTTTGTCGCCAAACAAGCGACTTCCATCAAAGGGCATGTCCAAAAGCGTAGCTTGGACATCACCCGAAAAGCCAGTGGACCTCAGCCAGGCATAGCGTCTCAGGGCTACTGACGTTAAAATCGTCCTGCCCAGCGAGTCGGCGGTGTCCAGCCCACATCTGATGGCGAACTTCGCTGCGTCTCTCCCTTCGGCAACTGCACGGGAGAGCACGGCCCAGGCCTCCGCCGGGCACTGTGGCAGCACCTGCACGACCGTGTCCCACACAGAGTGGGAGTAACGGCCCAAGAGACATGCGGTGTTCACTGACCGCAGTCCTAAGCTGGAGGAAGAAAATATCTTTTTCCCAAGGCGGTCCAGCTTCTTGGATTCCCTATCAGGTGGTGCGGTAGGGAATGCGCCCTTGGAAGTCGAGGCTTGGACCACCAGGCTCTCAGGGGTGGGGTGTTAGGAGAAGAAAATGGGATCGCCAGAGGCCGGGCGGTGGCGTCGGGCAATCATCCTATCCACAGGAGCCCCTGTGTTGGGCTTGGACCAAGTGCCCAAAAGGATGTCCGTGAGGGCCTCATTGAATGGCAGCAGGGGCTCCGAAGAGGCCACAGCCGGTTGAAGAACCTCGGTCAGGAGGTTAGTCCTAACCGCCACCATAGGAAGCTCAAGGTTTAAGGCCTCAGCCGCCCTACGCAACATACCTGCGTACGATGCACCCTCCTCCATAGCCACGGTAGGGGGAGAAAGCATGCCAAGGTCTGGAGAAGTGTCCACACCACTGGCCTCACCCAACTCCTCTCTCCAGTCTGGTTCTTCCAACTGGTCTGCCAAAGGGTTCACAGACCCCTCCCAGTCCTCCTCACCCTCCTCTGGTAGCCACTCAGAGCAATAGGGAACACCACAGGAGAACAGGGGTACAAAATTACCGGTCGGCACCGGTCCCGACGTCAGGTGACGTAGGTACGGCTCCGTGTCCACATCGAGGGGGAGGCTGGGGTCGACGCCGGCTGGGGACACAACTGGCGTCGGAGGGGGCGGAGGTGTCGCCACTGGATTGGGGGCTGGAGGTGGTGTTACAAGGTCAACCAGCGCCGATCCGAATCCAGGCCTGGATCCCTGGGGGCCCTGCGGCACCAGAGCCGAAGCCGCCGGCATCGAAGGCCTAGAGCCCCCGTTGAGTCCGTGGGGCCCGAAGGCGTGCCAGCGGAGTCGGGCTGCCCAAAAATAGAGTGGAGGGCTTCGTAAATGCTACGAAGTTGGAAAGGGGTCGCCCCGGCTCCCGGAAAGGGAGGGAAGCTCGGAGCCGACCCAACAGGCTCTGTGGGTGGAGCCGGACGACTAACGTCCGCATCCCGCGTCGGCCGACGGACGGGGAGAACACGAAGAGCGATGGTGCTTCTTCGCCTTCTATTTGTGCTTTGACTTACCCGAAGACGAAGACTTCGATGAGGAGTGGAGTGGAGGTGATGGCTCCGTGACCGGTCCCATGACCTCCCTCTCACCCTGGACCTCGATCGGCGTGGAGCCGACTGCCGGGCCTCCAGAAGCTTTCGGGGCCGATCCCGCAAAGACTTCGGGGCCATGGCCCGGCAGTCGGAGCACAACTTCGGGTCTTGGTCGCGCTCCAGGCACCAGAGGCACACAAGATGGGGGTCCGTCACCAACACAGCTTGTGGCAGGAGCCACAAGGCTTGAAGCCGGTCCACCGAGATGACATCCCTGTGCATCAGGAGTCGTGAGTACTCGAAAAGATGTCGACAAAAAGTCGCAAAAAGAGAGTCAAAAAGTGACTCGAGGTACCGCTCTCTCCGGATCTGCGCTGGCTGGCGCGGAAAAAGAAAGAACTGACGTCAGCGTGCAGGGGCAGCGTCTAAGTAGATACCACTACGTCATTCCGGCAATCAGGACGCCAACGACGAACGGGGAGTCGACCGACGCCACCTACCAACGCGCAGGGGTACTGCTGAAGAAAAAATTCTCAGGATCCAGTCTGACACCTGGGTGTAATTCTTAAGGTGACGAATCCATAACTAATAGTCTCTTTCAGATTCTATGGGCACCAGCTGCTGAAGGAACATGAAAAATGGCTGACAACCCAAAGAGCTAATGGTGATTATAGCATGGACTTTGATGATTTTTTGTTCCTGCTGTCTCCCTCTCCTACAGCATGAACATATGTTATTTATACAAACAAACAATAGGGGTAGTTGCTCCAAAAGGCAGTTTCAAAGTCTTATTGCCACTGAGTAAACATTTCCTTCATTATCTCCTCAAGGAGAATTCACAGAGAGCTATACTTTTATTGACACTGCTGAAGAGCAAGGATAGATGTTGCTTATGCATTTGAAAGGGTAGAGGTGGTTAAAGGGGGAGTTTAGTGAATATGTGATTATACATATTTCCATTTATAAAATCAATAATCCCACTAAATCTAGAAACATGAAAGGTGAGAGCCTTCCAAATGGTCACAATCTTCTACAGTGCTCAGCAGCCAGCAAGTTTAAAAGCTTCAGGTCACAAGAATGAGATCTTTTCACGTCCCTGAAAGCATTGCCATATTTCTGTATATTTCCTTATGTTCTATAGTCATAGTACTTGTGAAATGTATTTCTAATTTTTAAAACACTAGCCCTTTATTTATTTTTATTTTCACAGAGGTGCTGCAGTGCTATTGACCCAATACAAATTACTGATGACTATGAATGTTAGTAAGTCCAGGTGAAGAAAGGAAAACATAAGATAATAAATGGCAATGTTGCTATCCTTCTTCAAATCTTGTGGATTGGCCAATTCCTCAAGGATGGAGCTGCTACTAACTTAAAGCAAATCTGAAAAACAATGGACTACCACTGGAAAGATGCAAAAATGCAAGAAGGACGAAGGGAGTACATCATGGTACGTTGCCCAGATCAGAGGTAGGTGTAAGTAAGTGTAGTGCCTTCTTACTTACTAAGCTAACGTTTCAAAGCTTAGCTTGATTCTACCACTGAGAGGTTTATATCAGAGGGTGCAAGATTATGGATGACATCTGTTAGTTGGAACATGGGATACTCAAGCAACCAAACCCAGATTTATTTATTTTCTTATGAATAGCAGTTTTTTGAAGATTATAAGAAAATCATTACTTGCATATGATAACATCATGGAGATCTAGGTAACTGGGTTAACCAGCACCTTTGGCATTCCTCTTTAAGGCCCCCTGATTTTGAACCATGCCCTAAATCTTCTTGCTCTGTCAAATGTTAAGGGGCTAAGCTTGAAACTTCTCTACAGATGGACCATCAAGATGCCTCCGCCACCAATCCTTGCACCTTTTAATTGAGAACAATTCAGCAAATTCTTCCTTATTTCTCTAAAGAGAGCCGTTGTGCGACTGTCATAGCCTGACTGGACTAAGATTCGAAAACTGCAATGGCACCTATTTGGACATCAAGAGTACTCTGATCCTAGGTTGCTTACATTATCATCTCCATGCCTCAGTTTTGCACGTCCTTCCCACTTCTGAAATCTCTCAACTGGTTATACATAGTTCCTTTAAGAGGCTTTGCATTGTCCACCATTTCATCCGCAATACTCCCAAATTCCTTGCCAATCGCTTGATTAGATACAAGCCCACCAGAGTTTCCTGTTCATCTAACCAGCTGCTACTACATATGCCAAGATTTCGGGAGGCCTACTTGGATGGTCATGCTTTTTTTTTCCTGTCCCCCACAACATGGAACTTTTTGCTACTTACCCGCAGGACCATCTTTGCTCACCCTCAATTTAGGAAAGATTTGAAAACGTTGTTATTCAATTAATACCTTTCTTAGTCATATTACTGCTACTTGGTTATTATTTTAGTCTTGCTTATCACCAAGAGTCCCAATGGGTGATAGAATGATTTACAAAACAACAACATAATATTTGCTGCTGCTCATTGATAAAAAACAGGACTCATAGTTTAGGGCCTTCGGGTATTTTCTTCCATTCCCATTATGTTTCCATGATTATAAACAATTTTCAAATATTGTTTGTCTGCAGGGCCGGCTTTAGGGCAGTGCGACTGGTGCGGCTGCACTGGGCGCTGACCTGAAGGTGGGGCACTGACCTCAGTGAGGGGTGCTATGTTTAGCAATAACTTACGATTTAAACACACCTGCTGCACAATTCCTTGTGCACCCAGCTTTCAGGCGTCAGTAAGAATGTCAAGATAACTCTTGTGATCAATGTTTCTGCTAGAGAGAGAGATCAGCATTTTATCCAGTGGCAGTTTTGACTCACCATAAAGTAATGCAGAGGGTTAATATGCCTGCTGCAAAGAACAGATCTGCCTTTTATGAGGATAGCTGAGTGGATTAACAAAGCCAGCCCTCACCAGCGCTTTAAAACAAGTGAGATGTATGTGAGAGAGGGGCTCTGGAGAGATGAGGGACAGTTTTGCCCGGTGGTAGTAAGTGAATCTGAGGAGGAGGTCATTGGGTGGGGGCGCCCAAAATGATTTTTACACCGGGTGCCACCAGTGCCAAAGCTGGCCCTGTTTGTCTGGCAGCCAGTCTGGAGTTGTGGCATCAGACCAGTACAATCCTGCAATAAACTATTTTGAAAAACTTTTTAACTGAGCTCAGTCGATCATTCCAGCAAATCCCAGAAATTTAGGGCCTAATTTAGAGTTGGACAGATGGGTTACTCTGTCACAAACGTGACAGATATCCCGCCCGCCGTATTACAAGTGCCATAGGATATAATGAACTCCTAATACGGCAAACGGGATAGCCGTCAGGTTTGTGACGGAGTAACCCGGTCTGCCAAACTCTAAATCAGGCCCTCAGCCTTTCCCAGTTCAGAAATAACAGAGACAAAAATTAAAACAATACTAGACATGACCTGTGATCAACGGTACCACTGAAACAATAGCTCAAAAATGGTTTTACCAGTCAGAAATGTAGAACATCTTCCTTGTCCCAGGTACTTACCACCATATGCAATGATGAATTTTCAGAACTGATGCTTGGCACTCATTCTGCGCTGGCTAGACTAATGCATGCATATACAACAGTACAGTTTGTTTTCATAAAAGCCTCACCTGCATTCATGTCCATTGGGTGCAAACACTGAATCCGTCCATTTCTGCACTCGCTGGGAATAAATTTTGAGAAAGCAAAATTACTCAAAAACTTGTCAACTCTTCAGTGTTATCTCACTGCTTCTTAGATCATTTATTACAAATAGAAAGTGGAAGGTGGTGAATTTCTACTAGTCTTCTGTGCGCTGCAGATTGTATTCAGCTGTTATAGGCCCCCATTATGTGTAGATAGGTATCCTGCCTGGTAACACTATCACTTTATCAATAACAGGTAATTACAAGTGCGACCCTGAGGAGTTATCAGAGGTATCAGTAATTCCAGCTCCCATTGCCTCAGTAATTCTTCATTTTGCATGGTTGTCTGCCTGTTGAAAGCAGTCGAAGGGCCTGATTCACAGAACTAACTTACGTCAAAATCCTAAACTTACAACAATTTTGGTATTCACAGAATGAACTTACACATTTGGGTATTCACAGAATGAACTTACACATTTGGGTATTCACAGAATGAACTTACAACAATTTTGGTATTCACAGAATGAACTTACACATTTGGGTATTCACAGAATGAACTTACAACAATTTTGGTATTCACAGAATGAACTTACACATTTGGGTATTCACAGAATGAACTTACAACAATTTTGGTATTCACAGAATGAACTTACTCATCCTAACTTTATGTCCGCCACTGGGCCGGAAATTCCTGCCCGAGTGCGGACATAAGGTTAGGATGAGTAAGTTCATTCTGTGAATACCCAAATGTGTAAATTCATTCTGTGAATACCAAAATGTGTAAGTTCATTCTGTGAATACCAAAATTGGTGTAGGTTCATTCTGTGAATACCCAAATGTGTAAGTTCATTCTGTGAATACCAAAATGTGTAAGTTCATTCTGTGAATACCAAAATTGTTGTAAGTTTAGGATTTTGACGTAAATTAGTTCTGTGAATCAGGCCCGAAATCTCTGGGTGAAAGCAGCTGAAATCTCCATGAGAAACTAAACAGATCGCTATCGGTCCAGCAGATGTGATCATGCCATTGTTGCTGATGACAGTTTTTACCTGCTCTATTTCAATTAAAACCCACTTGTAATAAGGCCTACAGCAATGTAAGTCATCCTTGGGGTGTAGCAAACTTGGTGGCAGATGCACTAAGAATGGAGTCTGTAAAGTGCTCACAAATTTCACACTGACCTTTACCGAATCCCAAAAAACAGAATCTCGCAATTCTACCTATCTTATGAATATTAATGAGATAGCTCGTAAATTGTAACCCATTACAATTTGCTTACATCACAGGGATGGTGGCCTATTGGAGTCAGCAGACCACCATCTCTGTGATTACTTTTAAATACACCAATCTTTTTTTTTTTTTAAACACAGCCCATTTTCCTAAAAGGAAAATTTCCTTTCTTACTCTGACACTCCTGTTCTTTCTTTTCTCTTTATATCTACCCACCTTTTGCCTCATCCTTACTTTTTCTTTCTTATCCTTCTCTCCCATGCTAATTTTTCGATTTGTCCCCATCTTTCTTTTTCCTCTATTTTCATCATTTACCTTTTTCTGTTTCCTTCACTGTACATGCCAGCCCACCTCCCACACCCCTCTACAATGGTTTGCCCTGACAGTGCTATTTATGTGCTTTTTGTTTGGGAGCTGCAGACAGAATACAGCCGTAAACAACTAATTAACTGCAGACTTCCCCTCGTCCTTGTTTTGCTGCTTGTCAGGTGTCCTATGACCCCTGTTGAAGTTAAACTTCAAAGTTCATCGTTTAAGCATCTGTCCATCCTCTTAAGCCTATCAAGCAATCTTTGTTTTTCTTAAGTGTCTCAAAGTCACTTATTTCTTGCAACATTTCTAATGAACTAAATAGAATGGAATCCACCCTGACCAATATTCCAACATCATAGATGTCCTTCCCATGTCACTCTTGTAACATCATGGCTATTCTCATGTCATGGCAGTTCGTCCTACATCATGTCTATCTTTCCACTGTCCTGTTTATGTTTCACACATGATGGTCTTCTTTCCTGCATCGTGGCAACAATTCTCACATTACAACAGTACTTATTTCTGGTGGTTCTTCCTAAATGGATGCAGCCCTTCCCACATCTTGTCTATGCTTCCCACATCATGGCCACCCTTGTAACATCTTTGCCTTTCTCATATCCTGGCCATTCGGCCTAAATCATTGCTGTCTTCCACACATCATGGCCGTACCTCTCAAATCATGGAAATACCTCACACATCATGGCCATACTTTCCACATCTTGTCCATCTCTCCGACATCAGGACCGTAGTTCCCATATCATGGATTATGATCTTGTTGATTCTGTTATATTGGTGCACGGGTGTGCTATTGCTATTTAGCCACAAAATTAACAAAGCTTTGGTGACTTACAGCAAATGGCTATTGTACAAGAACACACATATTTTAAGAGGATTACATACCACTTATTGTCATCAATTTCCATGGTTTCGCCTGGATTCATGATACCATAATCTATAGTACATTCACACTTTTCTTCTGCGACACAGATTCCTCCACTCTTCATATATTGTCCTACTGGGCAGCCGCATTCTTCAATTTTAGATGGCTGGTCTTCGCAACCAACGTCTGGCCTTTCGATGGATGTGCAAGAAAGATTGCATCTTGTCATGTCATACCGGAAAATCTGGTTGTTGGGACATTGTCTTTCTGTTAAAAATTGACAAAAAGTTTCAAATCATTACATTCCCCGGGGCATTTTCCTTGTCATCTCTGTTGCAAGCTTCATAGACTGATTTGTAATATATAATAAACACTTACGAGAAATACACCTGCCCAAAAATACCTGAAAGCTTTTTTTGTGGAGCACAATTGGTTTGCTTTTTCAAGCGACTAAGATGTTGCTGCATACATGTTTATTCTGTTCATGGTCTACATGCATGATTGTGGTAGATGTAATGAATGTGGACCAGTCTGTGCGCCTAGCATCCACACTGATGCCTATGATGCTGTACAAGAAGACAGAATTTTAAATATTTGTAGGAAAGTAGGATCTGCTTCTTATGGTTACCCCCACTTTTTGCTTGATGTGACACTGTTTTTGACTAGTCTGACTGTGACCCTGCTAATCAAGACCCCAGTCTATCTGCTTTCTCCTTAAACTGTTGTGTTATGTACTTAGGTACACCCCAGATTGGATACTGGGGTACCCTTGTCAGTCCCTAGTATATGGTACCCATGTACCCAGGGCATAGGTACCCCAGAGGTCTCCCATTGGCTGCAGCTTGTATTGTGACACCCATGAGAGACCATTAAAAATGGACCTACAGGCCTGCCATTGCAGCCTGTGTACGTTGGTGCATGCACCACTTATGAAAGATATAGGTTTACTATATCTAATGGTCACTGCACTTAAAACCTTTAACTCACCCCTCTAGCAGGCCTTTACAATCCTGAGGGCAGGGTGCTTGTTTCTAAGTGAGAGGGTGCTCCTGCATGAGCAGGACACCCCTGTATCGTACAGAGTCCATCCTCCCGGGTTGTCAGTGAAGCAGCCATATACTAGTATGAGGTGCATTACGTGACTGCGCGATGACCATCTCGAAAACGGCTGCAACAAACCCTATCGTGTTTGGTGTCAAACATGTTGGAATCATACCCTCACACCGTTACTGGTGTGGGAGGTATGATTCCACCCACCGGGAGAGCCCTCCGTTAGGCTCTCAGTGTTCCCGGTACCAGCCTTCTAGTCGCAGACAGCACAAAATGGTTGCTGCCGACCAGAGACACATTTCTGCCCTCCCACTGCTGAGCCAAGCTCGAGCAGGGGAAGGCAGAACAATAGGCATCCTGCCACAGGGAGGTGTGACCACCTCCCAGACAGGATTTAGTGTATTAGGGCTGAGTGGGTACGCTTGCCAGCGCCTGAAAGTCTGCATGAGGGGCACATTTAGTGACCCTCTGCATTGTCCAGCTCAAACCAGTCCTGGAAGCCGTTGGCTCCTGCTCTGGTGTGAATCTGGACAAAGGACATGAGAGTAACCTCTCCCCTGTCCAGACCCTCCCCTGGGAGGGTCCGCTGAATCTTCCCAACCCCTTCCGTAGGGTACTTAAGGGCTTACCTGGGTGTAGGTCCCTAGATTCGTCGTGGACAAGATTCAGAACTGAAACCACTGCACTTCTACTGTCTGGGCACTCTGGACTTCGATGGACTTCGTTTGGGCCTGACTTCGTCTCCCTCTCAGTCTGCTGCCTCGTCTGTGCCTGTGCACCATTCAAGATCCGTGTAGGGCCTGTGAAGCATCCAAGACACCTGAAGATAATCTCCCTTGGAGTGAAGGAGTCACTCCCCTGAATTCGCAGGCACCGCAACTCTGCTGACCGGTCTGCTGACAACACAGGAGGTGGGTTTCTACATCCCTCGAGGCCCGAGCTCCCCTCTCACCCAGTTTGAGGCCAGAATCCCTCGTGGGGGCTGGAACCCCTGTGCACCGCGTACTTTTGCAAGTGCAAATGCTTGTTGGCAATTCTGCAGCAAGTGCATTGGGCTCCAAGTAACCCCAACCTCTGGCAACTTCTCCTGCAAAGATCTTCAACCACATCGCACCGTGTGCTCCATGGCCTGTTGTTTTGTAAAGCTGCATGAGGTCCTCCTGCGACTCCAGTGTCTTCGACCTGTGGGTCCTGTGGAGGGTCAACTACATCTTCTTTGGGCTCCCCTGATTGCCCTGACTCCCCAGCTTGTGGTGAGTCCCCTGAACCTTGCTGGTCCTCTTCCTGCAACTTCTTGACTTCCTGCGTGGGTTGCTTTTGCAAGGCTTGTTGGTGCTCCTGCCGGACACTGACCCCTCAGTACTTGACATCCTTCGTGGGGCAGCTTTTATCCGGCTCCTGGTCATCCTCAGCATTGCCTGGTCCCCACAGCTGCAGAGTCAAGGTCATCGACATCTATCCTGAAGCACCCGACATCGGTGGGCATTCGTCTACCGAGCCCCGGGTCACTCCCAAGTGACCCAGACTCTGTCCCCTTTGCTTTCAGGTACTCTTCATCAAGAAACTACGTTTGGATTCCCCCGGACACTTTCTCCTCTTCCAGCAGCGGCACCTTCCTGAAGTCCTCCATTGGGTTCAACGGCGGTTTCCGACGCCACTTCACACCTATGCATCCAGCTCCCTTGGGATAGGTAACTTGGGTACTACGGTATCCACGGGTGGGGTGGCTCTCCAAACTTCTGTCTTCCACGGGGTTTCTTCAGGGTCCACTGGGAAGGGTCCCTAATCTTTAAAAATCCAACCGTGACTTACACGTAAAGTTGTACGGACCCGCAGTCATGTTCTCACACTGCACGCGCCCTCCGTGGGGTCCCTGTCTACTTACCTTGGGTGGTTCCTTGGGTCCCCAGCGATTCTACAACCTCTTGACATTGTCCTGACTCGAGTCGTGGTTCTTATACCACTTTCTTAGTATGTGATTTGGTCCCCCCGTGGGGCCCACTGTGTAGTAGTACTATTTACTGTGATTTCTTTGCTATAGTATTGTGTGCTTTGTGTATATCTCCGTGTGGGAGATACTGGAACGTACTAGAGAGTATTATATAATAAATACATATTTATTATATATGTGCGGTGCACAGGGGTTCGGGTATAAATACCTTGTGCTTCTTTTTCATTTAATCTATACTATAAGATTACATTCTGGTAAAACAAGCTGCTTCACACTCCTTCAAGACTAAGCCTGAAGGCTGCTCTCCACAGTTACCACTTGGATAGATTTCTAAAGTTGTCTGAGACCTCTTAAATCACCATAAGGGTTGCCTGGACTGGTGAAAGGTGGACATCATATACCAGGCCAGCCTCTCACAGTATTTAACCGTTCAAAGATTTACAGAAAGGTCTCTGGCTCACAACAGCGTCCTTGTCAGGAAACATTGCTTCAAGGTCATCAGGGAGACCTCACAAGCGTTTACGGCTCAGAAAAGCAGACATGCCAGAAGTCTTTTGAACAATGCACTTAGCAACAAAAGGCAATCTCTGCAATTTAACACTGCTAACCAGTGTTAGTGTTATTTTCCATGTTTCCTATGCAATTCATAATGCACCACTGTGTGAGTTGGAGGTGCCTAGGGCCACCCTGAGCTTCCTTCAGCTGTTACTCCTGGTTGCATGAGCAGTGTCACACAAACGATCAGCAGAAATTATAGCTTTTGTAAGGAGTGGTGTGAATAGGTATGCCCTATTACCAGTTGTAAGCTCTCTAATATACGTTCTGGGGCATGTTATGGTCTCACTGATTCCGTTTGGTTCTGTGTTGACTAGCATACACACGGTGACCCCTGCGAATGGTTCAATGGCCTGTTACTGTTGGAAAGTGGGTCACTTCTGGCAAAAAATAAACCCCACCACACAGGCGTACTAATACTACTATTCTCACATGCCCTGATTACTTCTGCTGAAACGTGGTGAGCCCAATACTAGGGTTGTCGAGGTAGCCAATAAGCTTGCAGACCCCTGGGGAAGTTCTGCTTATCACCAGACACCATGTTTAAACTCAAGACAAAGACACCGTGGCAGTGGACTGGATTTTCCTTATTGTTTGGGGAGGTTTTTTTTACCTGAGTTCCACCAATAAGCAGATGAGGACACAGCTAGGAATGGAATAGGACCTGTCAGCTGCAAATCAGGATCCTCACTGGAAGAGGAGAGGAAGCAGATGGTTTTTTCCTGCCCTATATAAGTCAGCCAGCTGGAGTCAGTGTCAAATGGGCTGGAGACCTGGGTGACCTCTTGACGACTCTTTATTAGATTCCCTAACAGATTTTAGAGTGAGGTTCAGGTCACTGATAGAGTCTACTTGGAGAAAGGTGACATAGAAACTCACACTGACAGCTCGTAAGCGTATAGGGCTACTCTGCGTAGATCCATAACCTGAATGCTTGACATCACAGTGAGCCACAAAAAGGGTCAAGTAGAATATAAGTTTATAAACGTGGCGTCAGTGGTTGCTAAACTTGAAATAACATTGGCTTGAAAGTCTGTTACCGGCCTGAGCTGAATAAATGATGTTATTAAATGTGCAGAGGCTGAGATGGAAACGTTTACAAAGCAAGGTAGTAAAATGGGCAAAACTGTTGTAACTCCGACTTGGGATGTCTTCCTACACGAACTATCTGACAATAATAACGAAAAACCACTAAAGACCAACTTCCCACACATGAGAGTCTTTCATTGCCTGGCTCCAGTAAACAGTCCACGGCTAGGCTAACGGACAATTACAATGTCTACATTTATTAATACCGTTTTATTAAATCAAACCTAACGATGAGGGCTACTGTAGAACGATACAGAGAACCGACACTGAAATTCACTTATGTTAGCTAACTGAGCTGGATCCACTGTTAATTGCAGTCATTTGGAATTTTGTTTTACTAAATTGCTTGCTCATTATACAATTGACATCTGTGCAATTATGATCCTGAATTTACAGTCAGTGCGGAATTATTTTCTATCGGTTAAGTAAAAACTACAATAAAAATATTGTAAAAAAAATAAGCAACAAATTTAAAACTCTCTGCCTGGAACCTAAAGCCTTGCACATCACAACCGATTTAAACTATGCATTCTGTACATCCAACCTGACACCTAATGTTGGCCTCTTAACACTGTCTCTTACTATTCCCAACAAGATTGAAACGGTTTTGGGACAGGTCTCTGCATTAACAAGGGTCCTTCCAGACCTGTGCAATTCTATATTACTGAATCTTCGTCATGAAACCAACATCAGATCTTTCCACAAACAACTGATTATCCATGTCCTCCAACAAGGGTTCGTATTTAATGACTTTAATCAGCCTGCAGTTCTGTTATAAATAGAGGCAAAATTATGTAACTCTTGGATCTCAGTAGAACCTATTTATATAACGATTAAAGTGTAATGTTACCGTGGAAACTGTAAACAAATCCAACAATGGCAGTCCAGTGTTTAGTGAAGTGTCTGGATATTTGCAGAACCAGGAGTATGCACTAAACATGATTGGCAACCCTAAACAGCTAGTTGGACCTCAGCATTTTGGTGCAACACATGGCCTGAACAAGAGACCAGAAATAAATTAGCTTTTGAATACTCTCATCACCAGATTCACCACAAACTGTTAAAAAAGTACCAGCTAACGTGACTAGTCTCAAAAGGGGCTCACTCTTAGGGAATTACACTTTTGTTTGGGAGCCTTTTTTGATCCATATAGCGTCTCCTGGTATGTGTAGGACTAAGGAATTCACAAAAACTTGAAAGCGTGGCCTCAAACACCCCCTGGATGTCATGCTTCATCATTGAATCCGCCTCGTTCACCAGAGAAAATTCTAGTGTTAAATGGGCTCCCTGTTGTTATGAGGAGTGCTTTCAGGCGGCAAGTGTATGTGGAACCAGGATCTACTGAATCTAAAACTCCCTATGCCCTAACCCAAGGACTTTCCTTTATTAAGGGTTGACCTAAGGGATGATTAAAAAAACGTGGCGATGCATGAGACTACCTACTAACCCTGCATCCGAATAGGTCATCATGTTTTCACCTATGTA
Source organism: Calotriton arnoldi (assembly GCA_963921515.1). Classification (NCBI taxonomy): domain Eukaryota; kingdom Metazoa; phylum Chordata; class Amphibia; order Caudata; family Salamandridae; genus Calotriton; species Calotriton arnoldi. The sequence continues at coordinate 816,477 of CAWUFW010008568.1, read as the reverse complement.
ATGGCCCTGCAACAAGTCGTAGGCTTTCTTCAGGACCCAGATCCTTATTTTCCTAACTCCCATACTTCAATCCTGTGCATTTATTCATCAGCAGGGACACTATACATTTTAGTTGTTGGACAGTGTTCACTGGAGTTGCAGAGTTTTAGGTCCCTAACTCAAGCTAGTGAGGGCCCCATGTAGTAGTTCGCTCGGAAAAACCTGTAGTCACACTTTAGTCAAAAGTGTTTTCCCTCAGAAATACCTAAGCATTTAAGACAAGCCCTCCGAATGTCTAAAACATCTAAGGAATTTCAGAGGGAAAGCATTATTGACAAAAGTGTGACTACAAGGGTTTACCCCGCAAGCTACTCCATGGTGCCCTCATCAGCTGGAGTTACGCACCTAAAAACTCTGTAACTCAAATGAACACTGTCCAACTCGATCACCTTTTTTGACTTTGGGGAAATAATTTATCTTTTAAGGGGTCTTTAGGGGGTCATCTTTCCAGAGCTCCACAATCCACAGTAGACAGCACAGTAGCTAAACCAGGGTTTTACGTCTATCCATTCTGTGAGTCAAGAACTCGTAGTATACCCCAGGACCTGCAACACAGACCTTTCTAAAAAGTCTGGGAGTTATTCAAATGGCATTTCAAGGTAATCAGTGGCAGGTAAAAGTTTTTCAAATAGGTTTCACTATTGCTTAAAAATAAGAAAAAAACGGCATATGTTAACCACAAGGACCATGTAATATGTAGCGTAGAGCACTTCGGATCATGTCTGACCTGCCCTTCAGTAGCCCACACTAGTAAGGAATGGGCATATTTTCAACACTTGCTGCTTCGTTCTCTTTCGTGCGGGACCTCCTGATTTATTTATTTTATTTTGAAGTGTTGCTTTATGTTTTGCAACAGATCAAGTGTGTCAGAGCACCCTACAAACAGATAAAAATAAACAGAAACATCTGACTTGTCCAATAGTAATGCAACCAAAGTACGTTTATCTAGAATTGTCAGTCTCAAAAGCTTTATGGCAATAAATCTGATAGTACAGCACATAATATCTCTCTTGTGTTAATGTAGGCATTCAGACTCTTTATTAAACCTTGCTTTATATTATATATCATTTTGTAGTAAATATGACCAACATGGCACATAAATACGAATAATAAGAAAGTAAAAGCCTTACCACAAATGCCGGTTCTCCAATTTGCAATTTTTATGTTACTTTCAGAAGCCGCCTTGACATAATTTCCTAATGAGGCACACAAGGTTTCATTGAGGAGGCCATCACTGGTGCAGGTTGCAAATTTGCATCTCTACAAAGATAATATAGATTACAAGAAATAATTAAAAGCCCACAGTATGACAATAAGATACATGATTAGACAAATGTATTGTCAATATTGTAAGTGGGTAAGTCATATGTGGGTAAGTCATGGCATGGATAAGAACTGTATGTAATATCAAGAATGGGGTTGTTTTCCATTGAGGTGTTCCAAGAAACTTTAAAGACAACATGTCACACAATACACGACGTAGACAGTTACCCATGAATAATTGTATGTGGTATGCAGGGCTGTTACAACTTAGGGAGCTATAGACTGAGCTGTCTGCTCTACCAGTCGGCTGTTCGTAGGGGCACGGTAGGACAAGAAGTGGGTTCTCTACCTTGACGAAAGTGTGACTACAGGAGAGACCCGCTCGGAACAGACCATGCGGTATTTATCGCAACCTAAATAGGCTGTTCCTAAACGAAAATACTCCATAAGTGAGCGGTAGGTCCTCTCCATATAAATATTCCTTTTCTTTGGCTGGTCTGCACTGACTGCTTGCAGTATAGGGACTCTTAGATAAGCCCTGATGAATGCCATAGGCGACTTGGCCAACGAAAGGCAGAAACATGTTGGCATAAAAATGTACCAGTATACAGAAAAGCATATCGGTCATTATACCTATATATGCCTCCTGTAGTTACGCCCTTAGTAACTTTTTAGCATATGTGGGATGCCACCAGAATAAAGGATATCTTTGTGGTTTATCCTAAGATATTTTTAATCAGTCAGATGGATCACGTTACTATCCAGACAACAGACATCTAAAAACTCCCTCAGGCAAGCCCAAGCCTGAGATAGAGTCCGCCGTGGTAGTATTATCTTACCAGGGTGAGATGAGGTGGCAAATGATGAAGCATGCCACATTACGTGAGTGAGCCATCCTCGTCCAATTCTTAGAATTTCCCCAGAAGGTAGGAGTGGAAGCAGGTAGCAGTAACATAGAGGTCAATGCATCTCTCCCTCAGGTTTTGCTAAAAGAGCACACTGAGCTAAAAAACTGGGGTGTCACGCTATCTTTGTGTTTTGACTGTTTGCCACTGGCCCTGCACTGCTCAGGGTCCTCCTATTGTTTTCTTCTTTTTATCACAAAGGATTTTGTGATTTATTCAGAAATAGACAGGGAAAAGCAGTCGACAGCATGCAACACCAAACGTTAGAGCTGCCTTCAAGGGTTTCTCCCCACACTGCATCTATTTTAAACAATTGCTGACTGAACATTAGAGAGCGACCCCCATGAAGTATGTGACGTGGGCCTCAACAAAGCATCTTAAAAGACAAAGGGCCCCATGCATCAAACTAAATACCTGTCGCAAACGGGCAGATACTCAGAATCTGCCCCTTTGCGACCGGTATTTTAGCATTTGGGATGCATCATCCCAAATGCAAAACTCGCAAATTGCGATTCCTTAAATGCAATGCTAGAAGCAATTTAAAATAGCTATTTCGCTATTAGGGCTTGCAAATTACCGAAATTAAAACTGGTTGGTAATTTGCAAAAACGTAAGTTACATGTTACACACACACATGCCCTTGGGGCATGTGTGTGCGCCACATGGGTGCACATTACAATTTCAGGGGTGCATCAGGGTGTCCTTTTGGCACCCTTGCAAACTTGAAATTGCATGCGCAATTTGCGAGTACCTATTTGGTACTCGCAAATTGCACATGCAATTCCCATTCATTCCTATGGGCCTGTAGGTCGCAATTAAGGAATGTTTAGGAATCGCTATTTTTTTAGCGATTCCTACATGCATAGGCTTTTGCGATTCCTTAATTGCGATTCCTTAATAATCGCAATTAAGGAATCGCAAAAGCCTTCCTTGATGCATGTGCCAGAAAGTATATTGCCACATGCGTCCCTTTAGCACCTCTCGCCCCTAGCTGTCCTCATTATCGAGAACATTAGAGAAGCCACATTTGGTGGCCATGAAGCAGTGAAATGCAGATGAAGGCATTGCATGCCACTTCAGCTGACAAATGTCTTGCTGCCCTGCTGTTGATATCATCATTGTTTTCATGTTAAGAACTGGAAACACTCTGCTCCACAGGTGAAGTTGTCTATCCCTTGTTTACTATGTCATCATTGGCCATGTAATATTCACTGGCACTATGCGCCAATAGGAAATGTCAGGTGGCTGACATCAAAGCTGGAAACACTTCAGATTTCTGTTACAAAAGATACCACTGAGAGTTTTCTTGCAACTCCCCCACCTCCCCCCACCCTCCCCCCACCCTCCCACCCCCAAAAAACAGGCATGTTGCAAAGCAAATTAGACCACAGGATCCAGCTGGGCTCTCCTCAAAGCAAACTCGATGAACTGTCTTGCTATTTGCTAAAACCCAGCTAACAATTGTATCCTTTTCATCCGGTGTTTGATACAGTTCATCCGTTGCTCCAGGGAGCAGCAGTGCAGTTTAATATTTTAGCAGCAGCAGCATCTCAAAGATTACATTTTGTGCAAATGGTGCATGGGGTAGGACTAGACTACACAAATCAGGAAATGATGTGGCCAGTTATTGATCGATGACAACATGTATTTGCTCTAGTGTTAGAAGCACAAAACAATGAAAATAGATTGAACAATCTAAAATAGTAGTGGAATATAGATAGGATGGCGTAATGCTGTATTATGTTAGAAGGAGAAGCGTATGGATTTGGATGCTTACACTTGCAAGATGTTTGGACAATAAGAAAGTTGTCAAAATATAAGGATTTGTGTGTTTTTGGCTGTATTTCATATTAGTGTAATAGTTAGTATATTTTTGATTAGTAAAGATTGTATCGGTTTGTTTATTTGCAATGCAGTTCTCTGGTGAACAAAATGAGATCACTGATTAAATAGGCGTGGTTTAAAACTGGCATATCAGTGAAAAGCCTATTGGGTCAGTTGGTGTCACTCGCTTTGCTCTCTAGGTGGAAGTCACAAATTACTTTTACACCCCACCACTTTCATATGTCACAGGGAATATGCCTCCTCACAACGCATTCCTTTTCCCCGCAGGCTATTACAACGCGGTCGTTACAACGACCGCGTTGTAACAACGCATACCATTACCCCGCAAGTCATAACAACGACTTGCACTAGGGGGGGAGCTGGATGTTGGAATAGTATAATTTACTATTCCAACTCCAGTCTGTGCAACAGTAGGGAAGGTGCTGGATTTTAAATCCAACACCTTCTGACCCCTCTGCAATTCGTTGTTATGACTTATGGGGTAATGGTATGCGTTGTTACAACGCAGTCATTGTAACGACCGCGTTCAAAAAGCCTGCGGGGAAAAGGATTCGTGGTAAACGATGTTTACCATCACAGGCCGACACTGGCTCTTGCACTACTCAAGGAAACACTCTACTCAGTGACCAGAGAATCACTACCTTAGGAGCATTTAGCACCATCAATCCCATACAGTATGATTTCCATTGGCTAAAATCAAATTCAAAGATGAATTTCATACTAACCTACTTTACATACAACACAATTCACTATTCACTATTACATCCCTCCTTCTATTGATCTTCTATCCATCTCAGTGGCATTGTACATTGAAACTCTCGACAAATTGAAGTCACAAAATTCAGAACATCTGTGGCTCAGAAGCAGTGCTTCACTTGTGCAGTGACTACTTCATGGAACTCCTGACCTCTAAGAATCAGAACTGACTTCACCATCTTTGTATTCAGTAAATGTCTAGAAACTCCTGTCCTACACATCTCCCTATAATTAATACATCTTGGCCTCCAATACACCAATAAATCACTCATAAATTGATCCTAACAGTGTAGTTTTCTTCTGCTACATCATTCTCTTTCCATGCAATTGTCCTTCAAGTAAATTACTAAGTTTTACTATAACTATAGTAAATGTTGAGTTACGTGTCAAATGTGCACGCACTCACTGGTGTAGTAGTCTCTCTAAAACTGTTAAATAAAATAAGGGGCACGTTGCCTCTGCCAATGGCAATCTAAATACTTTTGCGGCTTTTGTAGCACCAAAAATAACCACCAGAAGACTAGAGAAAACTGGGTTATTTAAACACTAAAGGTGTGAGTGTTTGATTAAGGGGAACAAAGATCACACATTGTTGATTGTTTAAATTAACAGCATCTCTACATAATGTTTTGTTAATTTGCACTAGCACTTGGTGGATGATATGTTTACACACACAGGAGAACTTGAACAGGCATATGCGTCCAGGAAAATACCCAGTATAGTCAGCAGTAGTCAGTACCGAGACCTTTAACAACTTACCATTCCCAAAATATGGGAAATGCAATAGCAATATTCACAAATCCAAAGATAAGCAAGAAACAGCCCCTGGGGGTGGCAAGCATCCCATTGTAAATATTCATAAGATCATAGAAAAAGAGGTAACTCAGCCTTTAATGGTAAATCCCAAAGCAGTTATGCGGCTAAGTTTGGAATGTAGATCGCCAGGGAACCATTGCTGAGAACGCTATTGCCTGATAGAAGGAGGTGAAATGGAGTGAGCTGCAGGAATTGTGTTGGTTTGTGCCAGCCCTCCTAACTCAGGACTTATGGTTGGCCCATAGAATGCAGCAATATCATGTAAATTGCTGATCAATGTTAGGCTTGACTCATAGGTTACCACAAAACCTCAGGACACACCCTAATGTAAGGTGACATAGAGCGATAAAGAATGAGAGAAGAAGAGACATGCAGAGAAGTGGAAGTGGAAATCTCCCTTAGCTCTAGGTAGCAGTACCTGAAGCATATGAGTTTTAATGTAGTGGATAAGACTTAATGGCAAAAAATCTGCAAGTCAAAGTGGTCACTGTGCATCCATTGAACGCCATCCAGCAAGTCTCTGAAGTTGCAGCCCAGCTAAGGAAGGCTTTTATTCTTTCCAAATACCTCCATAATTTGAGCTATGATGAGAAGTAGAATTGTGGGGGGATTGATTAGATTAGATTGAAGGAAGAGAGGTGCTCCAACCTGGGGTGGGGGGGCAATTCTCAACCCTGTGTAACTTATACCAATGATCTTTGCATGACCGACAAAGATTATTGCTACTGGGACCTAAAATACATGAAAAAATACTTAATTACTAGGCGTGGGCGGTAAATTCCGCTCCTTCTCGGAGTTCACAGATTTTTGCAGTTTTGTAAAAACTTCGCCAACCGCCTGGTGGAGTTTTTTTCTCACACACGGCACACCAAGAGTATGTTGGCAAGTGCGAGTGAGAAAATCAAACACTAGACAACCTCTCAGTGAGATTTCTCAATGAGGGTGGTCGCGTCAGGTCGCTTCCACTTGCGTTAAGAAAGCTGCTGCTCGAGTAGAAAATCTACTCAAGCAGCAGAAAGAAGCAGGGCCCTCTGGCATGCTGTGTGATGGCATCTGCATTGATTTTACAGTGCAGGACAAGCTCCCGGAGCAAAAATCAGCGCAAGGTACCGCAACTCCGCTGCTCTCAAAACTCCGTGGAGTCTCGCAGAGATTTTTGGTAACTCTAGGGAACTCCGCAGATTGAAAATCTGCGAGTTCTGCCCACTCCTATTCATTACAAACCAATAAACAACTTGAAATTGGCTTTTGATTACAGCATTACCCTTGCACCTTACAACAAGATAGCTGAAGGTACAACCCTTATAACCTGAGGCCAGGAAGCTTGCAACAAGATGAACAGTGGCAGCTCCTCCATTGGGGCGTGGGGGCATCGCCCCACTGCTTTCTCGCAGTGCGAGAAGCAGAAACATAAAATGGTAAAACTACCATTTTATGTTTCTGTTCCTCGCACTGCGAGAAAGCAGAAGTGCCTGGTTGTGGGCGGGCGGGTGGGCGGGTCTGCTGGAAAGCAGGGGAGGTGTGGCTAGCCCACTGTTGTGGGCCCAGACTGTTTGGTCTGCCCTCTGGGGCCGACCAAAGCAGTCATGCGCACTCTCCCTTCACTCTCCCTTATCTTTATGTAGGCTGCATGCAGCCTACATAGAGAAAATGGCCTTCCTTCAGGCGCCCGGCGGGGCGCCGGCCGCACCAATCACAATGCTGCCATTGCAGCGTTGTGATTGGTGGAGGGAAGGGAGGCTGCCTGTGGGTGGCTGCTTTTTCTGCTTACCGAGGAGAGCTGCGGCAGAAGGAAAACGCGGGACCCGGGGGAAGGTAAGCTTTATTTTATTATAATTAAACCCCTCCCGCCTCCCGCCCACGCGTGACCCCCCCATGCGATCCCCCCCCACCCACCCGTAATGCCGCCGCGACTGATTAGCTATTGGAGAACGGTGCGACTTCCTCCTTGGCCCAAAGTCTCCTTCTCCCCTCCGTGAACTGAAACTCCAGCTGACATTCCCCTGCGCTGCCTGAAATAGCAGAGGCCAGCACCCGTAGAGGGCTAGTGGGGCCAGCGGAGTTAAAGTTGCCAAAGGCCCGGGAACTGTGGAGGGGACACAACAAAGGCCAGGAAGTGGCACCCACATAAAGAGCAGCAGAGAGCGGGTAGGGGGAAAAGAGGAGCAAAAGAAGGAAGAGTGCAGTAAAAACCCACCAGCCAATTGGGGGGTGGGGGCGAGTGCGAGGTTTGAAATGTCCCCGCAGGGCATCAAGGCCCTATTAAAGAGAGAATCGCCCGTACCCAGGCACTATTTGTGCTGTTTGGGACGACGGCGCCATGGGATCAGCGAAACCCACCCACCCGCACCAGCAAACAACGAGAGACGGTTGCAAGTAAAGTAAAAGAGTCATGGCAGTGAAAGAGTCTGTGGAATGGAGCTTAAGATTTTGAAAGGCCACCATCAGAGTGGCAGACCGCGTACTTACCTGATATTTTTCCTTAAAATAGTTAAATCATGGATATCATTTACCGCATTAGGGCACACCACAAACGTAATAATATATTTCAATGGAAATATTTCCCTTACTTATATTCAAAAAGAGTGTAATGTTTACCATGTTTAAGAAACAGTGAATTCTCTTTGATATGTAACACGTGGAAGGAATCAGTGGATTTGCTAAACACACAATAAGCACGGGAAACGCAACAGTATTGCCATTAGAATGTTCTTGCAGCACTATCTAGTTAGGGAGCCTTCGTGCCGGGTCCTGAAGATTCCACCCCTGAATAAAGTCTGTTTTCTGTTTCAGGACTATCTTCAGTAGTGTTGGTGGAGGAAATATTTAGAGGGTATTTTTGGTGTAGTGTTGTTGTGAGCTCGTAGATACCCAAACTATTGCCCTCATTCTGAGTTTAGTGGTAAGGGTGGTAAATCTAGTTCTGGTTATCCAGATGGTAGAACCATGCATGTTTCACGGAATTATGAGTTTTTTCTTGTAGTGTGGTGCTGTATTTACGACAGTAACAGGTGCGGAAACACTGATCCCAAAATTATTGCGCTGGAACCAGAAATGCACAGGATAAGAAAAAATATAAATTTTTCTGTGCACACAACATATGCTATTTCCTGCATAAACAGTGGCACATGTTAGCACATGTGTAAAGTGTCCTGAGCAGAGATCTTTCCGGAACACTCTTTCCACACTGGATGCAGGGTCATTTTTTAAAAATTACAATTCATCTCCATACAGCAAAAGTATTAGGGGCAGTAGCGGCTCCACGAGGGAGTGCTGGGGGGCGGTGGGGCGGGGGAGAGGCAGGGTGGGGGGTAGTAAACTATGGCATACGGCCGAACAGTGTTGAGTAAATAAATAAATAAACAAAACAAATTACATTGTGCGCGCAGCATCACCATTTGGCGATACAGCGCGTGCAATGTAATTCGTTTTATTTATTTATTTACTCAACTCTGTTCGACCGTATGCCGTAGTTTACTACCCCACACCCTGCCCCTCCCCCGCCCCGCAGCACTCCCTCGAGGAGCCGCTACTGATTAGGGGGCTGGGCCTTGGATGCCCTTGTTCCTTGGGTGGGGCCCCATATCATTAGCAGCCTGTGTGAGGATGCGAGACCCTGTTTTCCCAGCTTCTCCATGAAGAGGAAGGGGTGATTAATCAGAGCGCGGGGCCCATTGTGTGCACAACACAGTGCAGAAGATTTACACCGCTCCGGGGTCAGAGGGCACCAGACAGCTCTAAATATCCCCCTTCCAGGGGCAGGTCCTGCAGGCCCTGGGTGAGCGGGGCAGCCATTCCCAGGCAGAAGGATGTGTTTGCAATAACAATAACTGCATTTTCATAGCATTTAATAGCGAAATCGTTGGTTTTAAACACTGCAAATAACAGGTGTTAGTGTCACAAATTCAATGGTTCTGAAATATATCGACCCCGGAAAGATAAAAGGCTGAGTTCGCCACATCGGGATTCGGCTAATTACTAAACATTGGAAAAATGCTGACCTTCCCGTAATAGATGGCTGGAGGAACTCTCTCCTAGTATGGGCACAGGCGGAAAGTACGTCATTACACAGGGAGGAAACAGCAGGACTGCGTAAATACCCTATTGCCCTGGCATGGGATGCTATACTGACGGATCTGTCGTGCGCGGGTGAGGGAGGGGGATGCAGCCCCTCTCTGGAGAATGGAAGACAAGACGGGGATGATGAAGAAGGGGTGGGCACGCCTGACCTCTCCATGAGCAAAGGTAATGACGATACTATCATTAACTCCCCCAATCACCAGGCAGATGGTGGACTCATCTACTGCAGTATGGCTAAGTAGATGACACATTCCCTTTATATATACTAACCAGGGCGTGACGATGTGACGAAGATTTCTTTGTTTGGTTTTTATGTTTAATTATTTATAAAAACAACAAATTGTATCTGATTTTGCCACAAATTGACACTAAACCGTACAGTCAGGTACAGACATGGATGTGCAAAGTCGAGACAGGATGACTAATTTTCTTAGACTTGTATAGATATTTCAAAGTGGCCCTTTGGATAATTGGTATACTAAATATGCCATTAATGGTAGTCACTAACCACATGGACTTAACATACGTCACAGTCTGTGACTGCGCCAGGAATGACCGCTGGCCCTCCCCACATCTATACTGATTGCTTACCCAATGTCTCATCCGAGCCTGATTGATTATCTGTCTCCCCTTCCCCCTCCTCTCTCCCTTCCCTCTTTTTCACCTATGTCTATTGTAACCTGTATGTTTGAAAAAATGCAAATAAAGATATTTAAAAAAAAAAAAGGCGGGATTCGGAGTCACTGAGCCGTCCTGCTAGCGAGGATGTTTGTTATTGTATATCTTGTGTTTTGACTTACCTTCCACGAAATTTAATGATGTTCAAATGCATGGGTTTCGGAAAGATGAAATGCTGAGTCAATCCTGTCTTCAGTTGCTGAGCTCTCTTGCAAGATAGGACTTTTGTCATTATGTGTTTTGGATTAGGTATTTTATAGTGTGAACTCAGCTAGCAGGGAGAGATCAGAACGTTATGCCTAGTGGGGGCAGTGTACCCCTCTTCGAATGGGGTCCAAGAGCCTATGGGAAGAGTTCGAAGTACCTCATCAGTGGAGGATGAGATGCGCCTGGAATAGAGCGCAGGGCATACTAAAGCCCCTGCACAGTAATGACACTGACATCCATTGCAATATTGAAAACACATGTCATCACTATCCGTGAATATTATTATAGATGTAAACACATTTAGAATTTTGGAAGAATGGCTGTGCACTGTCAGTGACCTGGTCAAAGAGGGCATGAAACAGCTGAAACTAGACCATATATTCAAAGCTGTTCCTAACAGGGGCCCCCTAAATATGGTTGGCCCAGGGCACCAAAAATCCTTAAGATGTCCCAGTTTGCCCATTCTTTTTGTAAAACATTTCCCTCCTTACTTTGTACAGGCTCGCTCCCTACGCTCGCTTGCCGTGGTGCACGCCCACACAAATTTTACGCCCACCACTTTCAAATGTTACCAGCCGCCACTGAAGATGAACGTACACCTGTGAGAGCAGCAAGAGCACTACAAGTATCAAACAAATCTCTAAAGTATACCGTTCTGCCAAGCTCGTCCTAAACTCGCAACACTTCAACAATAACACCACTAGCAGTGAATTCTAAAGTGCTTAATAATTGCCCCAACATTTCATTAGCATATCCTGAAAACGCACTAGAGAAAATGAGGCACCTCTATCATCTTTAAGGCATAAATTGGGCAACCTGATCTGGGAAGTAACTAACTTCAAGCTTTAAAAGTACCTGTCTACATTTCTTTTATCATTCACAATTTATTATGGAACCTCAAACCTGCTGTTGGGGTGGAAAAGACCTCTGCATGGCAAGAGACGTGAGCCCCTGCAATGAGTGCCCAACTGTACTGTTGTCTGGATCTCTAATGCTGCTTTTTTGTCATAGGTGAACACGGATCTTGCATGTGTGCCACGACATAGGCCTGTCTCACAGATTTCGGTCTTGTTCAACAGGGAGGGGCACCCGAAGTGATACCCTCATAGTGAGGGAATGCTATCACCTTCACCGGGAGTTAAGCAGCACAAGCGTGGTGGTGGCAGCATACCGTGTAGTGGTCAGTAGTAGTGAACAAGACCTTCATACCCTGTATCACTAAAATTTGGCCTACAGGCTCACTCACCTTTTCAAAAGTTCTGCTGCTGTGTGCTTAACTCACCCTTGGCCTACATCAAGTAGATGTGGAGTGCTGCATAGCGCAGGAGTCGTGACTTTGTGTTCGTTGTATGTGTGCCTGGAAAGGGTCAGTACAAGGATGGAGCAGTACTATGCAGTACATGTGTGGTTAGTATATGTTCTGGGGAATATACGATGTTACATCGCGGTGTTCACACCGCGATACCTTTACAACGCAGGCATTACAACACAAGTCGTCACAACGACTTGCGCTGGAGGGCGCTGGACTTAGGAATAGTATGATTTTCTATTCCAACTCCAGCCTACGTTACAGTAGGGAAGGTGTTGGAATAGTAAATCATACTATTCCTTAGCTTAGAGTGCCATCCAGCGCAAGTCATTGTAATGACTTGCGTTGTAATGCCTGCGTTGTAAAGGTATTGCGGTGTGAACACCGCGATGTAACCGATGTTTCCCGTTCTGGGTGTATGTATGGCTGAGAGGAACCCATTACATGAGAGATGTAATGCTGTGCAGAGCGTGCACAGGGACTGCATGTGCTGGGTATATCTGTGCTTGCATGAAGTACAATACATACAAATACATGTTAGCCCGAAACCGGTCCCAGGATGCTTGTTTCCGGTCCAGGGAAGGCATGGCTTGGCAGTTCGGGCTGGACTGTTCCCATGAGGCACAGGGTCTATACTGATTTGCATATAGCTGTGTCTGAACTGGGGTGGCGAAGTGAGCTAAAGAACGATGATGGATTCAACCCAGATCTATGACTGGGGGTGAGTGTCTGAAACGTTTCAGCGCTCCGTCCATCATCTCCTTGTGTTTGCTTTGTTCGCCCTAAGTTGGCAGAGTATGCCCAGACATGGGTCTCTTGCTCACTTTGCCACTGGATTCTAGCTATCCTGGCTGATGAGGGCTGTTAGCCCGAAACAGGTCCCAGGATGCTTGTTTCCGGTCCAGGGAAGACATGGCTTGGCAGTTCGGGCTGGACTGTTCCCATGAGGCACAGGGTCTAGACTTATTTGCATATAGCTGTTTCAGCGTCCATCCATCATCTCCTTGTGTTTGCTGTGCTATGAACATACACTGAGTGAGTGTCCCTGCATTGGTACATTGTATGGAGGACCATGGGTTCCATTTTGAGAAGCCCAGTCCTGCCTGATTACACATGAGCAAGACAGGAATCCCCATACAGATTTCAGTGGTGGCCACTACTTAATGGGGGTGAAGAGGCAGGGCAGGGGAGGGGGGTAAATGGAAAAAAATAATTAAAAAAAACACTTATATGTAGGCCAGCCGCTGCCTCTCGGTCCTCTTCAGCTCCTCGGTCGACTCCAGGAGCAAGAAGCAGGAAACAGAAACAGGAAGCCCACAGGCTCCCACACTCCCCTAGCGAATCATGACACTGCTCACAGCAGCGTTGTGATTGGTCTGAGTGCTGTGGTTCGGTGTTCAGAGAGGGACTGGGAGGCTGTGCACGTTCTCCACCCAGGCTGTGCAATACAGCCGGTGAAAAACATGCAAAGTGCGTATGACTGTTTGACCAGCCCAAGACGGCAGGTCAAACTGTCATGCGCACTTAGAGTGTGCTTACCACTCCTCCACCTGGCCCTTGCTCTGGCCCGCCCAGCCCCACCACGCCCCGCCCCGCACCTAAGCAGGAACTTTTTAACCTGCTTGCACAGCAGTGGGATGACACTCCTCCGCCTTAGCGGAGGAGCCGCTGCTGACAGATTTGTGTATTGCTGCATTCCTGTGAGCTGGGTGGGGACACACGGGCGGGAAAAGTTCGAGGCTTCCTTTACATTTCAAAAGACTTCTCTTTTATTCAGTGATAGATCACAAGGAAGGGACTTGGATACACCTCAGTTAGGTGCCATTTCCATGAATTATATAGTGGACAATCAGCTTCATAGTCGTGTCTGCTGTAAGAGACCTCTTTCATGAATGAGGATGAAAAGAAGTGCCTACTTCAAAAGAACAAGAACCACAACATAAAACGTCAAAGACCCAGACTGTGAATTTAGTATTTGAAATAGGACTATAAGAAGATGAGTTTGAGTCTCCAAACATCTGTCATCTGCCAAGCAGACAGACAGGCTGTGTGAGAAGGGGAATCTCTGTAAGACTTCTGCCTGTGACCAGGAATGGGGACCAATGCCTGCTAGTCTCTCTGCTGGGTGAGGGGAAATCACCTAGGTAAATCAAGACCACCTGCCCTGGAGCCTGGTGCATTAGCGCCTGCCTGCTTTCCAAGACCAGTATGCCCTGTGAGGAAGAGGAGAGCATTGGAGGGAGCAAGGTCTGTTGGGGAGCATTACCATGAGGACTCCCTGTAAAAGATGTTTTGATTCTGCTGAGCACCGGTCGGGCCGTCGCCCGTGTGAAGCTTTGGTTTTGGCGACCCCCGTGTACCAGGAGAAGGCCGCTGCAGGCCAAGCCGTAAGTTGAGCGCTGTGCGAGTTTGAGGTGACCGGTATGCCAGAGGGGGGCACAGGTAAAGTATGATTTCCAAGGTTGAGACTGTTCAGGCCGGGGAGCTGCGGCTGCAGCAACCCACATGCCAGGAGGGGCTGCTGGTACCAACGTTGCCAATGGATACTGGCTGCCACCTGAAAGAGAGACCGAGGCTACGACTTGCGGGTTGGACCCACGCTACAAGGGAACTGCCCCCGACTCACCACAGAGGACTGCCAGAGTCACAGTGGATGACAATGCATCCTTGCTGGCTCCAGTCAGGAGCTGAACAAAGGAAACTCCACCACCCATTGAACAAAGTCAGCTCATGAGCAGGAAGCTGCTCCAACATCCGAGCGACCTCCAGCAGCACCATTCCAGAGTGAGAGCCTTCTCCCCCTGGTGCTAACGGAAGGGCTGCGAGCACCTCGATGACTCTAAACTGATCAGGACTCGCAGGTGTGAGTTGGAAGGCAAACGCTGCATCCCTGACTCTTTTGGGCAAGTTGGACTCCAGGGGAACACACTGCAAACGTTGTTGCACTTTTGAATATATTCCTCAAAGATCCGAAGGCAGAACTCTTGAGTACTGCCTAATAGTTTGCATTTCCTGATGCAGTCACCAAAGAATGGGGAATAACCCTGAGCATGTTACACAAAGGAGGGTGGGACAGGGAGTCGTCTGACAACTACTTAAGCCCCAACCTCAAGAGGATTGTGTAATTGTATTTTAATGTTGCATTTCATTGCCTGTGTAGAGTTTGAAATAAAATACTACTTTTTCTTATGAAAGCAAATATTTGGCTAGACATTGTTTTATTGTTTTATTGTTCGTACTGTTTGAACTTTCTGCATTCTAAATTGTGTTCACTGACCTGTATCTACATCCCCCGGGGATCCTTGACTGCTTGATCACAGCTACCACTGAGAGTCAAGTGCAGAAGCAGTACTTGGACCAGTTGAGCGGGATCCATAGTAGATGAGCCATGGAACATCAGGAGTAAAAGGCCTCAACCACCCCCTTTGGACCAGTAGTCCCTGCGTGCCTTGTGGTATGGTGAAAGGGGTTCTGACACCTATCTATTATTCTCTGGGATGAAGCTCATGATATTTTCCTCTACAGATTTGTGAAATCATGCTCTCATTTCACAGGCACCTTTTGTCTCTTTGCACCTCTGAATTTGATCCCACTTTAGAGACGAACTGGTGTTTGGACATAAGTGCCTTTTTGTTCCATTTATGTTATATTGCCTGATAGCTAAAAGACCACTCACAAGTAATATCTGCTGTACATTTATATCAACTGCACTTTAACAGTGTAAACATAAGGATTTTTGGGGCCCCAGTCAAGACATATTTTAGGATCCTTGTTTATAAACACTTTAAATTTGATTGCTCATTTTCTGCTAATTAAATCCAGCATGATACCACATAATACTAAATTATACATTAAACTCTGGTTAGAGAGAATCAAAGGTAGAGGTAGGCAGAGAAAGGGTGAAAGGTTGCGGCAGGGTAATACATGGAGAGAAAGATCACTTGAACAGCGGGCCCATATGAAGGATTGGGTCCTGGACAATTGCCCACTTTGCCCATTCCCAAAAAATGTCTCTGTATAAAGTACCTCAACGTAATCAGTCGGATCCACAGCAGAATGGCCCACGGCGAAAATCCCTTCTGGATCTCGAAGCTTTACACAATTTAACTCAGCATAATGTTCTAAGAAAAGAAGTTGGGTAAGCGGATGTTAATACTTATGTCTACTAGCCTTTATTAAAGAGTAAGTGGTTAAGAGTAACATCTATAAAGGTACAGTAAGGAAGATGTGGTCTCTTCCTCCAACTGCAGAGAGTGTGTATGTGTGTCAAATGACTGGCTATACCATTCTGTGACAAATTTGAAACCCTTCATAGCTGGGACAATGCAATCACTGAACCTAAAGCACCCAAACCCCAAACTCACCCCTAAAAGGTTCCTAATCCAAACCAACCATTAAAACCACTACAGTTCACACAGGATGTTAGCCTAAAAAGGGGGTCCGGGATGTGAGTGGTCACAAACTCAAGGATGTCTTGTCAGCAGTCTTTGCTTATAATTGGAGCTCTTGGCCAGTATTATGTAAAGTGGTAATAGCACCAAGATAATGGTAGGCGGGGATTTAAGTTTTAGGGAGCCACTGTCCAAAAATGTGAATGGGATCTGCGCCTGGTGGAGATTCTCACTGGGGGGAGGTCTTGGCCTATCATTGCATTTGGAAGGGCATGGCCCTTCTGCAGAGTGCATCACTATGAAAACAGCCCCCAAACATCAATATTTGGCCAGTGTTGAGAGAGCAAACACTGCCCATGAACAGGGTTTCCAAAGCTTTAGGCAATCTACTCTGTGACTTTGGGAAACACACTGTGAAAAAGCACACTTACGAAAATATATTAATATCTTCTTAAATTATCATTAATCTCAGCATAGGCATGTTTTGTCAAAAATTATCTTCACAGAAATCAAGTAAAAGCTGACAACCAATTTACATTCAACATGAATATAGCAACTAGGTTTTCAAAGCTCTACTTTGAGAAAGAATAAATATGTCAGACACATATTCTCTAATATTTTAGCATATCATCAGTTTCACAATTAATGTGAATCATACGGTCCATCTAGCAATTACCATTATCCAGGTTAACGCATGAAGGAGGACTGACTATGCGACATGTCTCTGTTTTCCAAGAATCTGCAAATATTTCAGAAGAAGGCTCCACTATGTTGCTGCTGGACGTAAAGTCATCACTGGCTTTATTGTTAAAGGATCCGCAGAGCCCTTTAGATGAAGAAGATTTAGAATTTAACAATAAGTTTGGAGATACTTTCAAATTAAAATAACACATTGGCCAAGCAATTAGTACTGGCATAAGCAAGCTAATATGATGGTTAGCTTGTTTTTAGTTTGTATTGCATATTCATGTCCCGCAAATATAAAAAACACAACAGCAAACATGCGGTCGCCCAAATATGGTGGCCATATGCTTGTAATAACTGTTTTAAATTAATCAAAAAACATTAACAATTGCATATACGTTTAATAGAACAGCATGGTTGCTTCCTAGCGAGTTGGTTTACTTAGAACAGGTGTAGAAACCCTTTGTAGCTTTGACGCATTGTGCAGGAAAATGTGGTTTCTATTGGGGGATGCCTTGTTTGTCACTCTGTTGTTGCTGCTGGTGAGGGACTCCATCCCCCAGTAGCCATCACTGACCCCAGGAGGAGGTGCTCCCATGAGGAAATGCGCTCATAAGCTCTTTGGAGACCTGCGGCACAGGATTCGCCCGGGCGTGTGACCGAGCAAAGACCGGGCCAAAAGCAGGCCCATCTGTGCCCATCCATGCCTGACGGAGGATTGGCTGGACCCACTCTTAGTTCACCTGCTTGTCTTTGTGACTTTTCATCATGGTGAAGTGGAAGGCAACATGCCAGACGATGAATTAGGTAATCCCTTGAGTTTCAAATATTGCCTCCTTCTTCCAAATTCTATGGGTGTCCTTAACAAGGAAATAGACAATGTTGAGAAAAGACTATATAAAGACAAAGTAAAGAAAGTGAGGGGGGGGTGGTAAAATGATTCTGGCTGCAAATGCTCTAGGGGGTACTTAGGAGAGGCAACCTCTGTACACAATGCTGGTAGCAAACAGGCAGCTGCTAATCCATGTGTAATGGAAGGTTCTCTGGTGATTGAATATTCCCCTTCCTTAGATACCATTGAGCTTCCACCTAAGAATTTGAAAGGGCCATAAACCAGGCATAAGCAGAAATATATGTCTTCAGCCACCCTGGCCTCTGGGATGGAGGGGTTACACCAGTAATTAAGAATAAAGATAAGAGTCAATTGAAGCCTCCCTTAAATTGCTAACTAATGAGGTGGACTCTCAATGGTCTAAAGAAACAGGGCTGATAGGGGTGACCAGTCCCAACTGGCCCTCCACTAGGCATATATCAGTTTGTTGTCCTAGAGTCTAGAGAATCCACTATGTTTGGTGGAAATGGCAATCATGAACAGAGGGCTGGGGTTGGTCCAGGTTCAAGTGGACTGGAACAGGTGGACAATGTGGATAGTTTTTTACATTTACCTCCAGAATGCATGTGATTTCTTATTGTTTTAAAAGGGGTTTGTCCTCTGGCCTATGGCCAGCACGAAGGGTGGGAGAAATTATCCAATGAAGTCAAACACTGGATAAGTATCAGAGCTGGGAGTTCAGGATATAAAACAAATGGAATAATCAAGGTTAGGAGAACAAAATGAATCGATCAGCCTAAAAAAGACACAAAACTGCTCTGTTGTGGTAAATTGTAACTCAGCCTTTCATGCAGATAGGGCACCTGCTGTTTTATCAGGCTTTTGAGGGAGAATGGAATCTCTGTGTTATCCCAGGGGTATTTTTAGTGACCTCACCAACCTCCTAACACCCTTCTCCAGGTTCCATCTTCCCACTATCAGAACAGATACTTTAAGGCTGACTTAAAGGCCAAATCGATCCCTGCAGGGGACCGGCCCACCCATAATCGTTTTCTTCCTCTGGGTAACTTGATGGAACAAGACTGACCATCTCAGCTGCTAGTAAGAGAAGATACATATGAGGGCAGCAGCTCTGAGATTCCTGATGATCCTTTCAAGGATAATATTTTTTAGCAGGGACTAGAGTCTGGGATAGGTAATTTGCACCTATCTGAGGGTAGTCTTAGTATCCTGAGCTGGAATGTGGCCGGTGTTAGGAGAAAACTTGTGAACAATGAATGGTGTACACGTATTCAAAGCTTCCTAAGTGTCTGCCTCCAAGAAACCTGGCAAACAACTGTATTCCATGTGGAAAGCTTTAGTACACTTTGTACTGTCCCTTCAAAAAAGGGCAGGCCAAAAGGATGTTTGGCCATTCTTCTAGCCACCAACATGCAAGGTAGTGTGGGACACACAAGTTTGAGTTCCCCTTATCATCAACTGGTGTGTTATGAATGGAAAGTTCTGAGAAAACCTTTGTTAATTAACTTTTATAATAATATCTTTGATAATTCTGTGGTGGACCTCGTTTACACTTTTGATAATAAACTGGAGGTGTTTCTGAATAAATATAGGGGTGGTTTGCATATTGGGAGCCTGATTCACAAAGCGCCTCTGCCCTCGTGGCGGGACCTCCACAATGGGTAACTGCAGTACAAGGTCCCACCACGACTGCGGGACACCTGCCATG
Organism: Calotriton arnoldi; assembly: GCA_963921515.1. Taxonomy (NCBI): domain Eukaryota; kingdom Metazoa; phylum Chordata; class Amphibia; order Caudata; family Salamandridae; genus Calotriton; species Calotriton arnoldi. The sequence continues at coordinate 796,943 of CAWUFW010008568.1, read as the reverse complement.
ACTGCAGGGTCTATGCCATGAGTGTGAGACCTCTTAATCAAGTATAAATTATTGTTTCCCTCAGACTTTGCAAGCTCACATGTGACAGGATGGCTAACTTATGTGGGCCATGGTAGTCCAAGCACTATTGATTTTATATTACCGTCGGGTAATATCAGCCTCTTCATTAAGAACTACCTCCTACTTGTTTTAATGATCATAATCCCCTGATTGTAACATTTGATATTCCTTTTGTAAAGGATAGGGAAACTATATTAGGAAAGATTTGAAAGTTAGTAGACGGAATGGGTTGCATTGAAATAGGGTTTAATTATTTAAGAGAAATTTCTAAGTGAGTTGGTCAACTCCTGTGGTGCACAAATAGAGCTATGCTTAAATGAGCATACCACGAGGGAAGTAATAGTACAGATATATGCCTGTTTGTCTTGCATATCAAATCCCAGTTAACGTGACCATCAACAGTATATAAAAAGCAAGACTGGTTTGATAATGACTGCAGAAATGTGCAAAAGGCTCTGATGTTGGCCCTAAAGACTGTTCCATGGGATAAAGAGGTCCTAATTTAGCGTAGAGCACTCTATATGGGAACTTTGCTGGAAAGGAAGTAAAGGTTTAAGAAGGAAGCATGGGAGAATCTCATGGAAGCGAGTAGGCAAGGTGACAATGTGGACTTCTGGAGAATAGTCAATAATAAACTTTTCTGGGAGGACAAAGGACCCACCTAAGTATTCAATATCTCTTCAGATGATTGGACCTCATATTTCTCGGGTATTTTCTCAGGGGAGGTAGACCCTTGTCTAGAGGATTCTTTAAATCTAAATAGGGACATTGAGTAGGGAGCAGTGGAGGGCTTGATTTTTTATGTTAAGGATGTTATAGCGGCCCTCAAAGAATGTCTTAAGGGCAAGGCCCCAGGTCCAGACAGTGTCACACAGGATTTATTTATAGGGTGTATCCACTCCTCACTAACGTCCTGAATGCCATTGTTAAGGTAGGCCCTCCTCCCTCATGGAGGAAATCTGTTATAGGCCAGATCTTTAAGAAAGGTAATAAAAGTGATCCAGCCTACTATTGACCTATTTTGCTTTTGGATTCCGCGATGAAGGTGGCAGGAAGGATACTTTAGGATAAACGTGAGGTTGGACACAGAACCATAAAGCTGAAATGAAATGAAATGAAATGAAAATGGTATTTACATAGCGCATGGCTACCCGGAGGCCTCCCAGCGCTTGGCTAGACCAGTGACCGTTGGCAGACACACTCAGGGGAATAGCAGAGTTTTTAATTGCCTTCGAAAGGCAAGGTGGTTAGGTTCCCTGCGTAAATGAAGTGGTAGAGCATTCCAAAGTTTGGCCGCATTGAGAGAAAAAAGGCGGCCACCACTTCTCGCCCTCTTGATCCTTGGGACCTCCACCAGATGGAGTTCATCCGAACGCAATTCCCTGGTGGCCTTATAGCGGCGGAACATTGTCGAAATTAAAGTAGACCCATTCCCTTGCAGAAACTTGTGAACAATACAGAGGGCTTTAAAGCTGATTCTTTCCTTCACTGGAAGCCAGTGAAGGGCACATAGGGCCGGTTTCGCAGAGAGGCGTTTTGATGTTCCAAATAGTAGTCTGGCCGCGCAGTTTTGGATCGTTTGCAGTTTCATGATTACTGCCAGTGGGGCCCCCAAGTAGAGTGCATTTCCATAGTCTATCCTTGATAATATCAAGGATTGGACTAATATTTTTTTGGCTTGGGGAGGAGAAGAGGAAGCACTTTGCGGGCCATTCTCATCAGACCATAACAAGTTGCCACCGTCCTCCTGGCTTGCACCTTAAAAGTCAGATTCTGGTCTAGCCAGATGCCCAGGCTCTTTATCTCGCTCCTGGGAGTTGGGACTGGTCCCATACATGCTGGCCACATGGTACTCAATGAAACATTAGAAGGATTACCCAGGATCATAATCTCTGTCTTGTTTCCATTGAGTTTAAGGTGGGACGCCCCCATCCACTTAGAGACTTCTTCCAGACATGAGTGAAGGTCTTGGGATAGTTGCTTAGCTTGATTAAGCGCAACGACCAATTGGGTGTCGTCGGCGTAAGTCACCACGTGGATTCCAAAGGGGGCTACAATAGCCGCCAATGGGGCCATATACACATTAAAAAGGGTCGGGCTCAGAGAGGATCCCTGAGGTACTCCACAGCGCAGAGGCATCGATTTAGAAGTCATCTCACCTTCAAATATCTGGAAGGATCTGTCTTCCAGGAAGGAGCGCAGCCACTGCAGTGCAATACCAGAGACTCCTGACTTCCCAAGGCGGTGAGTCAAGATACGGTGATTCACCGTATCAAATGCTGCGCTCAAATCGAGGAGTATGATGACGGATGCCCCTCCTGAGTCCAGAATCTTTCTACTTTCTTCAACGACTGCCAACAATGCAGTTTCCGTGCCCTGTCGAGGTCGAAATCCCATTTGGGAAGGGTGGAGCAGATTGTTGGATTCGATAAAATTGGAGAGAGTAAGATTAACATACTTTTCAGCGAGCTTGGCCATCCCGGGAAGCAAGGAGATAGGGCGGTAGTTACCCAAGTCCTCTGGATCCAGATTGGGTTTCTTCAACAGTGTCTTTACCATAGCTCTTTTCCAATTACAGGGAACTATTCCTGTACTTAAAGATGCGTTAATTACATCTGTAATAACAGGGCAATTATCGGAGCAACCTTTACCAAGACGTTCATAGGTGCAGGATCCCTAGGAGACCCGCTTTTCATCGAGGAAAGCAGAGTCAAAAGAGTTTCCTGGGTGATTAGTGGAAAGGTTTCCAACAATGGTCTAGTTGACAGGACACCTTGATCTGAATCCTCACCTAGTAGGTCATATTCATCATCAATTTGAGGCAGGCATTTAAGAATGTTCTCAATTTTAGTAGTAAAAAAATCTGCTAGTCTGTTACACCGTTGTCCGGAAATGTCAGGGGCCACGGGCGGGGCAGGGGATTTGAGGAGCTTCTTTATAATGATAAAGGTTTCTCTAGAGGAATTTCCAGTCGACAGAATTTTTTCCTCAAAGTAGGAGCTCTGAGCCTGTTTAATGCCTGCTTTATAAGTATCAATGGCACTCCGATATTCCAGTTTTTTGCTAGGTGAATAATCTTTCCTCCAACTTCTTTCCAGAACCTTGCATTGCTGTTTAAGAATGCGTAATTTGGGGAGTACCAGGGGGATTTGTACGAACCCTCTGTCTTTTTCATCAATATTTTAGGGAGGACTGCATTTAGTGAGTCGTCTATCCAATTGCAGAAGTCGTCATTGGCTACACCTGGGCTGGAATTCGGCTTGGGTCTGGTATTTTCCAGTTCAAGAGCCCAGCTGTCCGTGGCAAGCTTGGACCAGGGTCGTTTCATAATTAATGAAGGTTGTACACAGGGAACGATGACCTGAGGGCTCCAGGATAGGGGAATAAGAAAATGATCAGACCATGGGACAGGGATGGGGTATCCCCTTTTAGGTTCTCCAAGTTCGAAAACACGGAATCCAGGCAGTGCCCTTTAACATGGGTGGCTTGCATAACTTTTTGCGATAGCTGCAAAGCAGTAAGATCCCGCACCAATTCCAGCGCCGTCACTGCCTCCAAATCATCAAAATGTAAGTTAAAATCTCCAAGGACAGTAAGCTATCTCCGCTATTCAATATGGCTTTAGAAAGGGGATCGGTACAACCGAAAAATGTCGCAATTTAGCTCTCATTATTGATAAATCCACAGTTGCCAAGTAGCAGACTCTGTACCTTTCATTTATCGATCTCACGTCCACTTTTGATTTAGTTAATCGCTCTTTGCCATGGGACTTTTGATCTAATCCGGGGGTTTAACATGTGTATTATTCATTTTATTCGTCAGTTTTATACTGATACTACAGCAGCGGTACGTTATGGTCATAGCAGCAAATCTACTAATTATTTTATAGTGGGCAAGGGTGTAAGACAGAGATGCATATTAGCGCCCTTTCTTTTTACCTTATATATGAATGGCATAGACAATTTTATGTCTGCTAAAACAACTGATGTCCCGTATATTGGTTTTTGCCCAACCCCCATTTTATTATATGCAGACGACGCCAGTGGTGGCTTGCACAGGTAGAAGCGGTGGGGCAGAGTGGGAGGTGGTGGAAGTCAACAGATGACAGGATAAGTAATATTAATTAAATAAATAAATAAAAACCACTTACTTTGCACTCGCCGCATCACTGATGCGGCAATGCGGAAAGGGCAAAGGAGGTGGTTTTATTAATTTATTTAATATTACTTATCCCATCGTCTGTCAACTTCCAACACCCCCTACCCTGCCTCCACCCACCCCACCACTCTTACCTGTGCAAGCCGCTTCTGGACGGCGCTGGTCCGTACTGGTAATGCACTATAGTGTCTCTAATGTCTTTGAATAGGTTTGTGTCTTTTATGGAGAGTCTAAAGTTAATAAGGGCTAATCGTATGTCATGATAATGGGGTTGGCAATGAAAAAGGCAAGGTAATTTTTTATCCATGGGGAAAACATCATACTGACAAAAAATATTTTCCTATCTGGGGATCACTTTTGGTTCCTCCAATTCCTGGTCTATGCATGTGACTAATAAGAAATTGTGGAGCACAGTTATCAAGGTTTTACGTGGCGCTTGCGCCATGCAAGCAGACCCAAGAGCGACGCAAAACCTAAATGAAATTTATCAAGCCATGCAAGGCCACCTTACGTGGCCCTGAGTGACTTCATAAATCTAGAGTAACGCAGTGCAAATCGCTGCCTTGCATTACTCTGTGGTAGGGAGGCGTTCCAAGGGTGGAGCATGGGTCTTCCCATGCATCTGCCCATGGGTTCTGACACATTTCCAGACTTACCAACATTCGTAGACCTGGGAATGCATCAGAATTGTACGCCTCCCTACCAGAGGAGCAACAAGGAGAAATATCTTTATTTCTCTCATTGTTTCCACTTTCTAAGTGTGTTGCATTCTGCAGCACACTTTTACAGAGAAAAATGCCTCTGAGAATTGTTTTGGTCCTGGAAGGACAGAAACAGGCACCCTTGCAACAAGATGCAAGGGTGCCTGCATTGGGGATGGGCAGCCAAAAGTACACCAGCGCTAGTAAAGGACAGGCATATGCCATATAATAGTAAATCCGGCGCATTCCTGCCCTTTCCCTTTCATACAGCGCAATGCAGCAAAGTGGCTTGTTGTGCTGTGTTGTGTGAATTTTTGGCCCTGTATTTTGAGAGAATATTAAACGCTGTGGATAGGTTTGCTGCAGTACTAGGAAGGAAGCCGGTTAAGAAAATGTTAACTCTTTTTAAAAGTAAAGCAATCTCCGCTGCTTGCTATGGCGTGGGGGGTTGGGGGTCACACCTGGTTAGCCCCGATTCAGGTAGTGGAAAATAAATATTTAAAGAAGCTTTCAGCTGTTGCACCTCGTTGCTCAAATTATATATGTCATAAGGAGCTAAGCATATAACTTATCGAGGAATTAATTTCAATTGCCCCCCTTTTATTATGGCATGCAGTCTGGTCAATGTTGATCGAAAGGGGGGATTAAGTGGGGCTTTTAACAGGTCCAGCATACTAGCCCAAGTAATCAAACTCCAAAAGGGTATGCAGTTCCTCTAAAGGTCACCAAAGAGGTGGAAACACGGAGGAGAAGGAGGACGGGGAATTCCTCCTGTCGGAACTAGGACCCTCACACACCCAAACAGCTAGGTGTCATGCTTCATCATATGGGTCTGCTCCTCATCGGGTCAGGGCTGCAATACCCGACGGGCACCCAATATGGGGCTCTCTAGCGGAGATCTTTAGTTCCTTGCCGTAAGGTGAGGTGTGGGTAAGGGGCCTAGGTGAGTGTAGATGTGGTGTAGGGACGGTGAGAATTAAAACAGGTTAGGTAGTCCAAAAAACTATTTTATTCTGATGGCTCCCACCTGATTAAAATCAAACTAGAGTGGCGACTTCTATCTAAAACAATTTGTTCAAGACCCTGGCGCTCTACTCTATAATGGTCGACACAGTTCTTGCTTAAGCGTCTAAGATATCAGACAGCAATTCATCAGGACCAACGTGTAGACTATCTACATCCCGTGGTGGTTATTCATATACCTACCACCTATAGTTAGGTCAAGTACCTAAACGAGGTTGCGAGTAATCCTAATATTCTAAAATGCTCGCCTCAACAGTAACCGGCGGTGCAATGACACCTCGAGGTGTGGTGTCCCTTGGATCAGCGTCACTGCGCCGGATGACCTGCCCCTGCCGCCGGTTCCGGTTGGTACTTGACCTAACTATAGGTGGTAGGTATATGAATAACCACCATGGGATGTAGATAGTTTACACGTTGGTCCTGAGACGCTTAAGCAAGAAACATGTCGACCATTATAGAGTAGAGCGCCAGGGTCTTGAACAAATTGTTTTAGATAGAAGTTGCCACTCTAGTTTGATTTTAATCAGGTGGGAGCCAACTGAATAAAATAGTTTTTTGGACTACCTAACCTGTTTTAACTCTCACCGTCCCTACACCACATCTACACTCACCTAGGCCCCTTACCCACACCTCACCTTACGGCAAGGAACTAAAGATCTCCGCTAGAGAGCCCCATATTGGGTGCCCGTCGGGTATTGCAGCGACGAGGAGCAGACCCATATGATGAAGCATGACACCTAGCTGGTTGGGTGTGTGAGGTTCCTAGTTCCGACAGGAGGAATTCCCCGTCCTCCTTCTCCGTGTTTCCACCTCTTTGGTGACCTTTAGACGAACTGCATACCCTTTTGGAGTTTTATGCAGTCTGGTCAAAACATGAAGCTGAACTAACTTGGGATTTGATCAGAGAATGCCTATCTCTGGATGGGTTTAAAAGAATTCCCTGGCTTAAGCTTTTTTGTTCACTTTGTATGAAGTTGGGCAAACAAAATTTGTTGACGGATCCACAAGGATTATGTAGGGTTAGTAGGAAAGACCTGAGGAACTCCCTGTTGGAACTGATAGACAATGAGCACATTACGGATAATATTGGTAAAGAATCTGTCTGTGCATATGTCACCCTATCGTTTCAAACTGGTATTCATCCATATCAGTGTTGGGAGCATAATAGGTTTCAACGCTTTCTGTTAACCAGGTTTCAACTAAACACAATGCATATGTACGTTGCTTTTTTGGATGTGGCGAGGGACCTGTTTAACCTTCAACCTTGTATTTGTGACCACTTTTCTGATCAATCAGTTTTACATCTTGTCTTTTTTGTGGTTTTTACCATGAAACAATATAGAAGTACATTTTCCCATTGGTGAAGGGTCTAGATTGTGTTGAGTGCAGACCAGCTTTCTTATACCTACAGCAATTACATACACAATTTATATGCATATCTGTGGCACGTTTTTTAACTATGGTTGTGAGGCTAGGCTAAGGAAGACCATCTAGATATTGCATCTTACTGTTTTCTTACCCTCCTTGGAGACAATAACTGTTTTATAATTCTTTTAATTATTTTATCTTGTTATGTTTTTAAACTGTGATGACTATTTTAATGTAGCATGCATTACTTTAAACTTGCTTATATATGTATGTATCTTTTATGGAGCAATGCTGGCTTTGAATAAAGATTGATAGATTGATTTCTATTGGTGCACTATTGGTTTTGAATTTCTGTAACCAGAAGATAGGCAAGGTTGCAACACATGAGGATTAAAGAAACAAAAAGATAAAGAATGTAAAAATAAAGTCTTGGCAAAGTAAGGTTTTGTCACATTAGCCACGGCACTGTAATGCACTTCTTTTCTGGAGGATGTGCAAATGTGGTTGAGACAAATTCTGTTACTCACAGTTCAAGAGAGCCAATGTCTGCAGTGGGATGACCCATTGTCTCACACTGTATGCTTTGGTGGGGTCAAGCAAAATGTGAATGACAGTTAAATAGACCAATGGATGAAGAGGATGACCAAAAGCCCCTTTGTGTATTCATGTATTTATGTCTTTTTTATTTATGAATTTTTTGATTACATGATCTAAAGCGGTTTCAGGCCAAATCTGCAAAATGAATCTCTTGCTAACTTAGTTTTATAAATAGGTGAATAAAAACGTCATGGTGATTAGATAGCTACCAGACTATATCAGACTACATAAGCTTGTAATACCCACATTACTCTACCTTTATGATTGTCAATATCCCTCTGATCTGAGGCTAACATACATTCAATGCCTTTCCTGGTTCTCTAAGAAAAACGTCATACTTGAAACATGGGGCCATATACAAAGTAACTACTTTGTCATTCATTGTAGACCGTGCCTTCATGGCTCTCCCACACCATCTCCCAATGACAATCTATCGTAAATACCCAAACCACTTTGCATCTTTTCCAGTGTCAGTTCCTTTCACCTATTTGGAACACACCAGTGGAATGTGATCCATGGCAAACTACATTCAACTTTCTCCATTGTATGAGGAAGGCACACCTCCTGCAGGTAGGTTATCAACACAATTTACAACCCACTTTACTAAGTCTTTCTCACACCTGACTCACCTTACACTGAACAGCACATCACATCACAGTGAATATGAATTTAAATGAAAAAAATGTATAAAGCACACTATACCCTGAGTTGTCAAAGCGCTAGCAGAAGGCACCCTAAAGCAATCAAAAATCGCTCTAAGTGGCTAAATGAAATGGGAAGAGAAAAGCCATATTTTCAGAAGTTTTCTGCATACGGCAAGTGAATCAACTTCCGAGATATGAGCAGGCAGAGTATTCCACACTTTGGCAGCAGTCACCGAGATGGAACAACCTCTCCATCTAGCCTTACGAAATCTAGGAACCAGCACCTGCTTGTGGAAGGAGGATGTGAGAAGCCTACTAGGTGTGTACCAGTGGAAAATAGAGTTACGTTGGCAGGAACCTTTCTGATGCAGTGCTAGAAAAACCATGCAAAGAGCCTTAAAAATAATCCTCTTTCTGACTGTAAGCCTGTGGAGGGACCGTATCCCATCTCTGACCAAAAGGTGCCTCGGGATGTTAAGAATAAGTCGGGCAGCCACGTTCTGGGCAACTTGAAGTTTGTTAAGACAGGACGCATTAATATTGAGATACAATGAGTTGCAGTAATTCAATTGCGAGTTGTCTAATGTGATAATGACTGATTGGTGCAGTTCTACTGGAATATAGGAGAAAATCTTTCTCAGGGTCCTGGTGATAAGAAAACAGTTTCTAGTAGTGTGGCTGACCTGAGTATCAAAGCTGAAGGTATTGTCAAATAGGAGGACTTCCCGCCTCTGTCCCTGGTGATTAAAGCATCAGATGGTGGACACATGACATCTAAGATATAACGCGCTTGCATGGCCATGGAACCGGACACTACCATCAGGGTGCGGGAGATCTGGGAGAAAGAGCTAGGAGTCCCGCTTACTGGCCATATATGGGGGTATTGCTGTGCACAAATAAAGCGTATCTCCATCAGCCACAGACACAAGCTGATACACTTTAAATATCTATCTAGGTATTATCTTACCCCAAAAGACATCACCAAATTCGACCCTACCAGGCCTGACAATTGCATAAAATGCCAAGCCCCCGGGCAGACTTTGCCCACCTGACCTGGAACTGCCCAGTATTTGAAAGCTACTGGGAGAACATATATAAGCAAATCTTCGTCATGACTGGCTGCAAGCTGACCCCTAACCCTGTGACTGCCCTACTGGGATACACCCATGAAGTCCCACAGGGTATCCGCTGACTAGTGGCGTTATTGCTTGGCACGAGGGAGATATCTCTGAGATGGGGGGGAAGCAGACCACCCTCCGTTAAAGACTGGCTTGAGAACATGAGCAGATGTGAGAGCATGCTTCCTGTCCCAGGGATGTCTGGTCCTGCTTCCGCGAGTATTTCTGCACCTTAAACCAAGACCCAAGAGAGCCCTCTCAACTTCCATAATGCTCCTTATAGAACCACCATTGGATATCCAGACATGTGACCTGAGAGCTCTCACGAGTGCCATGTACCATTGCCTTTTTAAAATCTTGCTTGTTATTTAAACGGTTTTGTATGATCACCTGGCTTTGTGATTAGAAGAGATATACTATCTGCATCACGCACTACCAGATGTGACTGTATTTTGTGTTCAAAATGTAGTAAAGACATTTAAAGTATTGGCAAATAAAACAGCCACATTGTTGGCTGATTTGACCAGAGTGAGAAGAGGTCCACAAAGCTCCAGCCACCAGATGTTCGATCAAAAAAAACCCTGAGTGCCAAACACCAATACCTCTCTTTTATCAGCACTAACTTTAAGGCATTGTCTTTCATTCACCTATTATTGCTAGACAAACAATGGTTAAACCTCTCAGCTACAGAAGCCACGTGGTTCGAAATATGAATAATGTATATGGTATAATAAAATGTATTAGCTGTCTGTATTGTCAATGCCATTGTTTCTTTCAGCATCCATTATAAAGTATTACATGTCTCACTACCACCCCTAGTTAAATGCACCCAAAGTGCTCATGATCTTTTTTTCCAGATTCCCTAATCAGTGTGAAATTTCATTTATCAGTTTTTTCTTGTTCTACAATACACTGAAATTAATAGAATTTTTTAAAGGTCTGCAAAGGTGAATTTTCTGTTGTAATTTGGTTAAACGTTAACTGTAGTGAGACTTTTTGTGCTATTTCATCTTCAGTCCTCAACATAAGAATAAGAAATTGTTACATTGGATGTTGTACAATCCAGACCAGAGGGATAAAAGTTCCACCTACTGGTATCCTGACACACTTTTGATGATCTGGCCAGAGCCTCAATGCAATTTCCAGAGAACACATGTCAATATTTTACGTGTAACAATCTAAAAAGCAATACAGTTAGAAAACAGAGAGCTGGCCCGAGCACAGGTGGAAACTCTTACGGGTTGGTCAGCACTGGGGAGAGTGTTTTAGTGAAAGACCTTCCTGCATGTGGACACTCAATTGATAGTGGTCCAGCCATATCCTTCAGAGCAAATTTTCAAAACACATAGTTGGGGAGGTCACTTCCAGTAACCATGATTCCTAGTTAGTTTGGCAGCTTGGGCCTTGGAGTTCCTCTAGGTTACGGAATGAGAGATTTAGGCTAACTGGTGATTTGTACCATACCCAATTTTTGATGAAAATCTTAAGGACTTGATTTTCAGCGGCCAGCTTTCCTACTTCAGGGATCACTATGGGCAACACCTCCCTTTCGGGCCTGGACATTTGTAGCACACCAGCACTCATTGCCTTGAAGAAGTCCCCTACCAGCAGGCAGTGTTTCTGAAAAACCATGTCCAACCATCCATGAGGACCAGGTCAGGACTTAGGCTCCCTCAATTGTAGAACTAAGTCCTAATGATAGATAGTTAAGTAGAAGAAGGGGAACAAACCCTTCCAATTTTTCCATGGTAGGCACTACAGAGACACCTTTATTATGATTTTGTGTGTATTGAAAATCCAGTCAGCCAATCACTCAGAAGCACGTCTTTGTGCATGAAAGAGAGAAGCTTCTTGTTCATCTGCAGTTCCAAGCAAGCAAGTTCTGCAGGGCAAATGGGCCTAGCCAGGTTTACAAATGGAAATACCATTGTATGGCCCTAAACCCAGTGCTTTAAATGGCCAGGAACTATCAGATACTGAGTACCTGCACTTCTTTCATTTGAAAGGGAGAGTATCTGCAATTCTCAGCACTGTTGCAATACTTTTAATGAGAGAGTAGTCGCACTTCTGAGGAGCAAACAGGTACTCTAATGTGTGAGTATATTTCCATTTAAAGCACTGCCTAAACCAATCAGTAAAAAGATCCTACAAGCCCCACTTCCACTTTTATTCCACAGAGATATGGTGCCTATTCCTAGTGGGACCAATATTCAGAATGCTTTTTTTTTAAACAAAAACTTTGTCTGTATTATGATCATGGCACCAATACACTATTTGTACTCCAATAAAGTAGAATAGATACAGAGTTGACCACACATAAACAAACAAACAATTTTGTGGAGATTTGTATGCACTATAAAGAGGTCTCTTATGGAGTCCAGTTGTGATGATTTGTAAGTACCCCTTTTGTCCCTGTGCTTCTCTTTCCCTTACCCTGAAAACGGGACGATGTATTTAACATCCATGCTGGGGTTGCCATGAGGTTCCCAGGCTTCAAATGGCAAAGTAATAAACAAATTGGACTGATATGGGTAATGGCCGTCCTCCAACGGCCCCTCCTCCATTGGGCTAGGTGAGGAAGTATTGAATTGACAGAGCCCACAGGGGTTACATCAGCAGAATACTTATGGTCCGTCTGTCTCTAAATGAGGTGAGTGGACCAAGAGTTTGGTGGGCAGGGTACTCCACAGCGTTTGCAATTGAGTACCCTGTTCGCCAAACTCTTGATCGAGCCCTTAGTTTGTATAGTTTAGGAGCCTTTGTGAGCAGGTTACAAGTCACTGAATCTTGAGAATCACTCCCAGTGGGAAAATGGACAGGTGCCAGGAGATCAAGTTGCAATGCAATGAAGTGCAAATGCCAGTGGATGTAACTGCACACACCTAAAGTTGTGGTGGAAATGGGATTAGAAGCTGATGATTTGTCAGTGAGCATAAATGGAGAGTGTGTGCAAATACAGTGCAAGTACTAGAGGGGGCAATGTAAGTACTTGTAGCGGTGGGTATTGTAATAATGCACCTGGGTGCAGGTGTAAAGCAGGTGCTGTTGACTACAGACACCTACGAATCAAGAACAGTAAGCCATGTGTGCAAATACAAACAGGTGGCAATTGTGGCCCCAGTCTGTACAGACGTCACAAGGTGCAAGTGCTGCCCTGGAACAGGTGGGTTATGTTGGCTAAAGCTAGGCAGAGATTAGTGTGATGTGAAAACACCATTACAAGGTTTTTAGTGTTTTCCAGATGTATAAACAATAAGCTCCACAAGTCAGAAGCAGCTACTGTGAAGGAGTTCTCTCATACTCCTGATTAGTAGAATGTGGGTAGCTTGGCTAGTGATACTCAGGGCCGGACTGGCCATAGCAGGCATCGGGCGTTTGCCTGGGAGGCTGGAAGGGTGGGGCCGATTTTGGAGCGGTGGGGGCCGGCTTTGGAGCAGTGGGTTCCGGTTTTGTTACTGGGGGCCGGTTTTGCAGCGATGCTGCTATATCAACCACCAGTAACAAAAGCAGCAGTGCTGGGGGCCGTTCTTGTTAGGCAGCAGTGCTTCACGCGACCCTTCCACCCCCCATTTCCCAAAGGGTGGGGGCCGGTCCGAAAAAATTGCCAGGGCTGCTTTGGGTTCCCAGTCCGGCCCTGGCGATACTGATTGGCTTTAAATTATATATGGTGCAGTTTATTATTATACTTTTTATCATGAGTAATGTTTGGAAGGAGATTGTTTTAGAAAGGGGGACCAAACAGGGTGTGGGCAGGGCTGGGAAGATTTTGTCACTGAGATGAAGCAGTGGTCGAGCAGATGCATTTTGATGGTGTTAGAGCCTGTGAATGAGGTAGAGCAGAATATCTAGGACCACTTGCATCTTCTAGGTAGGCAATTCTTACTCATTAGCCATTCTGCTACCTTTTGTGAGTAGGCTAGAGGAGTAGGTTGGGATGGGAAGGAAATGTCTCATCATTTGTAGGCGGAAGAAGCTGTTTTCACCAACCAAGTGACTCATGTTTCAGAGTAATTCCCAAACAAGTCCTGCTTGTTTAACTGTTTGTAAAGACTTTATTAGAAGAAAGAGTAGCGGCCTGTACCAAATGTGGCTGAGAGTCCCAGCAAAGACAGAAATTACAGGCTCCACATCATTAGCTTATTTCTTGATATCCTTCTTCAAACTGAAGACATTGTGTACCATAGCCCGGTATGAGGTGCATCGTTGCTTGAAGTAGTAGAGTGCATGACTTCAGATAGTATTGTAGTAGCAGGTAGAGTTTTTTCTCTAGTAAGTTTGCAAGCAATGGAAAGATGTGTATGGGTCTGTGGTGGTTAGATCTAGAGGGAATTCGGATTTGTTTGTTATCACTGGCTTAATGTGTGACTTCTTGAGCTAGCTGTGGAGGGAGACAGTTTTACGTGAGGCAGTCAGAGTGAAGCAGGCTGGTTCTGCAGAGGAAGGAAGAGAGAGCTTAAACTTCTGATCAAACTTTCAAATACAAAACATTGTGAGAAAATGGCCACCTTTTGAATTTGCTTGTGAGCCTGAAATCAGATCTGCAAATGGTCCTAGACCCCTGTCAAACTTACTTCCACCAAACAGGTCGGCAGCACTGCCCAAAGAACTGACGGCCAGTAAATTAAAGATTTTCGTCATGAATTTTATAAGAAATATGTTACATCTAATATTTTCCTAAGAGCAGCTTACAAAGTTAATCTGCACGAGGGCTTGCACAGGTCTTATTGTTTTCTGAAACAATAAACATGTATTTATAAATGTTCCAGACATATATCGGGAATATAGGTTAGGACATGTATTCAAAAATCATGCAGACATGATGAGAAAGAGAACCTATGGTATGGGGCAGCTTGTCCTGAGGAAGCTTTCTGGTGAGGCCACCACGGCTACTGAAAGAACTTTGAAACTGATATGTCTTGCTACAGGAACCCAGTATAAACCTCTAAGGGCTGGGGTGATATGATCTTTCCCGGTGAATGGCACTATTTTTTACATGATCATGTTACTTTATAGTGCACTTCTAGTGGTCGAAGTAATGCGCTTTGAACAGAAGTACAGAAGTAACCTGATCTCGCCTGGCATGTGCCACTATTTTGGAGAATGTTTTCATTGTGTAGTTTTTGTGACTGATATATATCCCTTTCACTAAATAAGGTAGGGGTCCTATAAATATGTGACTGCTGTGACACTGGGTAAGAAATGATTCTTTTCAGTGTCCTGATGTGGAACCAAAATGTCTGGATCACCTCGTCAACTTGAAGGTTAATGGTGGGTACTTTGCTGAGTATGATGTTGAGATTTGTCACTGATGTGCCCAGCACTAAGAGGGGCAAAGTGTTGGTGTGTCTGGGCTGTTACTGGACATGTGTTCATCACTTTTAGTTAGGCTTAGTTTTGGGACGCGTCTGCATATCCAGAGGACAACGTCAAGGAGCCGCTCACTGAATGACTCCATTGCTGTATGTTGTTACTATAGTTAGTTATGAACCCTGAAGCTGGGTAAAGGTATGAATAGTATCAGAAGCTGAAAGCATAATAAGTGGTAGGGGAGAGAATGTAGAGCCTGAAGAACAACTCACAAGAGTTTCAGTGAGTGGAAGGAGCAGAGGGCATAGTCACTGATTAGAGTGCTGCTTAGGATAGTTTTAATAAAGGCCATTCATTGCCTTATCTCTGACTCTGGCATGTGCTGTGATATGTGGTTGAAGAGTGTGGTGTGGTCGGTCTGGACAAAAGCTGCTGATAGCTCAAGTAGAACCAGAACGCTACGGTCAGCATCATCCAGACCCATTCTAAATGGTTGTTTGATGCTATCGATGTCGACAATGTAGCCCTACAATAATACTGCACCCACTCCATTGCAGGGTGTATGCAATATCATTAACTCCACATTTATGTGCCTCGTTTTACCCTACGATGTAGAAGAAGAACAATGTAGTGGATACAATATGATTGTCAAACGATATAATGCATGGCATACAGGGTAGGAACACCACTCTCGGCTCACACTATTCAAAGAAGAACTGCCTTGTTGTGGGATGTGAAGAAACAGCTGTGGAACTTAGATACGATTTGTTTGCCCCATCCAGTGGAGGCCTTCTTGGCTAATGTAGTGGAGTGTGACAGGGTGACATCTGCTGGTGGTGCTGGGTTCAACGACAAATAAAAGATACTCGGAGGACAAAAGACATCAGGTTGGAGATTACTAATTTTTTGTTCATGACAGCGAGGAAAGGGTCAATGGGAGATGCTAACACTGCTGTGTGTGTGTGTCTAAGTCTGTGTGCACCTCGGCAGTGAAGGAACAGTCTAACGTTCTGAAGATGTGGAATATAACGTCTTAAACATAGTCCCAAGTCCAGGGGGCATTGACAGGATGGTGCGGGGAAAACAAGTAATGCTAAGAGGGACCATGCAGGTTGCTTTTTCCAGTGGTGGATGGTTCTTGAGGTACAGTGCTTGGGTCATGGTTTGACTATGAAGGTAGCATGCGATGGCAGGATTGTCATACATGGTACGCAGGTGGAGGGCTGCTCCATGAGTGGTTTGAAGGAGCCTTGCTTTGTGTGAGCCTTTGTACCAGTTGCTTAGTCTGCGAATGTTGAAGGTGGTTGTCTGAGCATTTGCAAGGTTTGGGCCTCTGAGCCAAATATTGAGGTTAAGTAGTAGTAATGGCACGTGGCAGGTGTTGATAAAGAGTTCCGCTAGGAAAGAAGTGCAGGTTCCAAACAGCATTGGTTTTCTGTTTATTTGGTTGCTTTGTGCCCCTTCTCCTAACCATTATTAGAATGCAACTTAGTGAAGTAAGACTATGCATATTATGTTGAAATATAAATTAAACAAGTAAAATAATGCGCTGAAGCAACGCAGATTGCTAAACAGATGTAGAACATGTATTGTTCCTTGTCTTTTTCTAAATACCATCACTACCACTCTAATGGTTATGTTGCATTGCTGTCAGCCCTTGCACTCCTGAAACCTAAGATTTAGCAACAAAGCCATCGACAAGGAAACGCGCGTGGCAAAAGGAGTTCTAAAACATACATGTTACATAAATGCATAATGGCTTTTGAAAATACACTGCTGCTGTTGGCCTTGTGTTTCATTGCACAGCTGATGCAAAGTATCATGATTCCAGAACAGTCTTCTCGTCTTACCTTTGGTGTTTTCAAATCCAGTAGGTGGCACTATCAGGTAGGCTTGCATACTAGTACCGCACTCTATCACAATGTGCATCCCAGTGTGTGTGTTTACTTCACAGATCGAGCCCGTTGTCGTGATAGCTAACATGTCTGCCAAAACAAACAAATGACAGCGAGTCGATTAACCAAACTCTTTATGACTAGTGTTACTCTTTAGTCTTCAGCTTTCAGAGGACAAACCAGTGCTGTTCTCTAGTAGTCACAGCATTGCACTGTTCAAGGAAAATTCTTCAACTCACCAGAAGCAAATTTCTTTGCACCACTGCTTATCTTGTTATTGATAATACTGCAGTCCGAACGGATAATGTAAGCATCTTTGACCGTGTTCTGTAAAGTAAAAGACGCATGCTGTTATTAACAGCAATGTGACTGAGTTTCAACAACACACACTTCTTCAAATGTTCACATTTCAAGGCGTTGAGCTTCGTATGGTTATGACAACAATCCTTAATTCAAACGAGAGATACACAAGCCATAACTCACACCAAATGCAGGGCAGGTGACGTGACCTCACTCTTGAAGTGACAGTTGCCCTTACAAAAGTCCTAGGTAGTCTTAAAAAGGAGATTACATATCAAATTATCCTTAATGCCATTAAAGAGTCTATTATGAACTTAGTATTAATTAGGCTTAAAAGATACACACACTTTCTACTAAGGCACCAGTGGTGATTTAGCACCTCCATGTGACGCCCCCCCTCCCCCCTCCAAGTGTTGTCACACTCTTATGGATGTAGCACCAAATGTGAACCATAGCTGACTATGCCAAGCGCTAAGCGATTGCCAAATTTCAGCAAATCCGTTTACTGGATCAAAAGTTACAGGCAAATCAATATATGACTTTTCATTTTTCCATTGGAAAGTACGGATTAACCATAACTAAACAGTGGTGAATGCCACATTGCGCTCTGTGTGTGTGTGTGTGTGTGTGTATATATATGTGTTGGGGAGGGGAGTGTGTGTGTGTGTCTTTTTTTTTTTACCCTAAAAGAACTGAGTTATGGTTCTGGTTAAAATGTGACAAGCCACTGAAATGTGGCAGTATGGTTGCCATCTCACATGTCACACTTCATATGTCCCGTCGACTAACCTGCTCTAAACGCCACCATGCAAACAATCGAAAAACAAAGCAAAGAGAATCAAGAGAACAACATGGCACAAGTTATGGCATGTGTTGTTTGTAACTATAACTGGTGAATTCCAGTGATTTGACGCTTTTGAGACAGGACCAAAACCTAGTTTTTTAACCGTGTTTTTTTCTGCGTATTTTCTTTTCTTTTTATGAAGTACCTAATTTCCAAACCTCTGAAGCCAAGCCCTGCATTCAACCTTTGACAGTGTGCAGCTGGAGCTGAGCATAAGACCAGGACTGCGACCAGGCCATCTGCTCAACCCAGTGCCATCAACCAATAAACACAGCACATGGCCTACGGCCTTAGGCCATGAGCAGTGGGGGTTAGGCACTGGGCCAGGATTGCAGCTAGTCCCTGCACCCTACCCACTGTCATGATTTTACCCCCACAGGACAGCAGGAGCCCATGTGCAGCAGGAGCTTGTGGAGGGCTTGGCATATGACCAGGACCCCCACCCAACCCTCTGCCATCAGCCAACCTACCTGCACACAGCCGTGGGCCATACACAGCGGGTGTTGGGCACAGGTCTTTGCCTGAACCATAAATGGCATTTAACTATGATTTTTTTTCAGTGAAAAAATATATATGTTTTTGATTGTGCATCTTATGTAAATCATTATTATCGTGTTTTTAAAATTGTCTTCTAATCTTACCTCTTGTGATTTCTTTATCTCTTGTATTTTACAGTGGCGGCTGGTAGGGGACGGTGGCGGGGGAAGGTGGGAGGATTAGGAAATAAATAAAAAAGAAAACTTACCTGCTGGTCGCCAGCCACCACTTCTCCTCAGCAGGAACCAGGAACAGGAAAGGGAGTGGAAGCCTGGCCCCGTTCTCCACCCAGGCTGTAATACAGCCTGGGTGGAGAACATGCAAAGTGCGCATGACTGTTTGGCCGGCCCGAGACGGCCGGCAAAACAGTAATGCGCACTTTAGGTGCAGCAGCAGACACTCCTCCTCCCTGTGACGCGGGGAGCCCAGCCCCGCCCCGCCCTAACCTGGCGGCAACTGCAATACAAAAGATAAAATGATAATAACTTTCTGTTATTATCATTTTATTTTTTCCTTTGTCTTGGCGGCAAACAGCTCAGAAAGCCCGCCAAGGCACCAGGAAACTTTGTATCTTGGTGGGCAACCTCTCAGGATGCCACCTGGATACATGCCAGCTCACACTCGACACGAGAATTGTGTCGGGTGAAAAACCACTGTGTTTGATACCAAATACGACTAAACTCGGTGGTACCATTGTGGAGCTGGCTGTCTCGGTTTTGCCTGGTAGCCAGTACATGTTAACCCATGGACCGCAGTTCATTTACAGTAAACTTGAATGGCAAGGTTACTGTAGAGGTATATATGTCTGTACATATGTACCTGCACAATTAAAATAATGCATCCTGCCTCTTTGGGTTTAGGAGTCCTACCTTCATGGTGACTTACATACTTTAAGGCAGTAAGGGAACTCTGCCACACTCTGTGTGGGCAGAGTCGAACTCAAGTAGGGAATCTGTTCATGTAGGCTGTGGTAGCAGCCCTGCAAACTTTATTTTTACTTGGGTCACTCAGGGTGGCACAAATAGTGCTGCAGCCCTTGTGGAATATAGCATGCTACAACGCATGCTTTCACATTGCGTTCCATAGCAACGCGGTCGTTACAAGGACCGCGTTGTTAGAACGCGATACCTTTACAACGCAAGTCATTAGATCGACTTGCACTAGATGGCGCTCCAACATTAGGAATAGTATAATTTACTATTCCAACTCCACCCTGCGCAACAGTAGGGAAGGTGTTGGAATAGTAAATCATACTATTCCTTAGGTTGGAGCGCCATCTAGAGCAAGTCAATCTAATGACTTGCGATGTAAAGGCATCACATTGTAACAACGCGGTCATTGTAACGACCACGTTGTAATGCTAACGCGATGTAACAACCGCGTTGTAAAGGTTGTTTCCCCCCTGGTGACCCCTTTAACACCCTTGCACTGGGTACCACTGGTACCTACATGCTATTTGCATTAGTTTGCATTCGAATTGACTCATCCTTTCATCTTTGTTGTTTTCTCCCTTTTTCAGTTCTCCAATGTCACCCTGATTCTTATCCTGTTGTTTGTTACCTGTCTTATTACCATCTTGTTAGTTTGTCTTCCATGTCCAGACTTCCTCCCTCCCTCCAGACTTACTGCTGCAGTAGTCTCCATCTTTGGCTTCTGAGCGGGGTTCGAGATACATTGGGGGATAGCTACAGCGTACCATCTACTAGTACCGGGTAAGTTCCGAACTATGTTACCTTCATGTCCTATTTCACTCCTGTTGTGTGACTCCTTAGAAATTTGTGTTCTCTCACCTTAGGTTGGGAGACCTTACCTTGATATTTTGCACTTGAGACTCTGTGCCTCAGGAATCAAGTCCGGAACTTCTGAATACTAGCCTGCAGGAGTGTGTCCCTCTCTCTCTCTCACTCTCACCCTCTCACCCTCTCTTTCTTTCTCTCTCTCTCTCCTTAACAGCTTTTCCCCTTGGCTTGGGTCTTCATTAACATCCTTAACCTGATCCAAGGAGGTGAGTTAACCTCTAGGGCAGGATGGAGCGATTCGCATCGCCAACCTCACACCCTCAGTACAGAGTCCATGACACCAATTCCGCCAACCTCAAAACTCCTTCTTGCAAATGTGTATGGGATTTGTAGTCTGCCTTGTACCTCTACCTGTACCATGTGTTCTCTCACAGTGGTTCTTATGATCTCTTCTCATAATGTCAGCCTCACTCTGCCTTACACTCTTGACATCCTGCCATGGACTACTTTCCCATGGAAGGGATGGAGGCAGCAGTAGAGATATAAAGTAAGGGGGCAGAGAGGGCTCAGAAACAAGAGTTGGTAGAAGAACTTTCCTTTGGTTTGTTCTGTAGCCTGGTATTTCCGCTTATATGCCATAAGCATTGGGTGGTGGTTAAGAACATTACTTGTTTCCTAGTGTACAAATCAGTGTATTTGTACCTTACTCATGTACTGATACAGATGCTATATTTATGAATGCATTTGGAATCATTTGTTATAGTCTTGCAATGGCCTGCATTCCCCATTTTAAGTAAAATAAGTATGTACGCCTTGCTCAATCATTTATTAAATACAAAACATCTCTACTTTCTGATGTGATAAGCAGTTCAGAAATACACAGAGCAGTTTGTGTATAGGCAAACGATTCAAGGCCATGAAATCGAATAAGATTCCAAATGGGAATATTTTTATGTATGAATAGGGGGTGGAATGATGATTTCAGGCATATTCCATTGTGGAAGGCAATATGATGACCCTGGTCTGGTACAAAGTGTTTTGTGGGAGTGAGCTAAGAAGGAGGTTTGCCTGGTGTAAATGTGTGAGGGAGATGTGTGTTGTGTGTCTTGGGGTCATTACCTTTTCGTGCTTGGTGCATGAGAGTTGTAGCTGGTAGATGAGCCTTGAGTGTGTGGATGTGTTTATCTGCTGTATTTCCCCTTTCTATGTGTGTGAAGTAGTGCCAGTTGTTGTGATGTCACTGCGTGAAATACTTCTCTTCCTTTGGCTGTTCTAGTGGCTGTTGTCTCATAAGCTAAGGCCTGGAGGTTAAGCTATTAAGTCAGTGGCTTCAGGCGTGGCAAACATCGACATAAACCTACAATGTGAGTCCTTAAAGTAAATCCTCTCAAGCAACCTGACATCTGTATGGAAATCGATCGTTTTACTGTGTTCCCTGAACTTTCTGATGTTTTGTACCATGGATAGCAGATATTTTTGTCTGTTGGATATTTGGGCATGCCATGTAGGCCTTAACTACATATACCATTGTCTAAAACCAGGAGGTGGCTTCTCCATGTGAGCGGAGGAGTGTCGCCCTAATAAGAAAAGCCCCAGACGAGAACCGAGTGTCAAGACGGGGTGGGGCTAGTTCTGCTGTGGGCTTAAGTTTAAAATGCGCACGTCCCTTTGGCCGGCCGTCTTGCAATGGCCAGCCAGACATGCGCATTTTAAACTTCCCTAACCTAGCTGTCTTAGACAGCTGGGTTAGAGAAAGCACAGGCCTCCAGTGCTCTTGAGTGCTGAGTGAGGCCGCTCCCTCCAATCCTGGTGCTGCTCTCATCCTGGTGAGAGCGGCACCAGGATTGGTTAGAAGAGTTTTATGGGTCCCGCTTTGGAGCCTGCCAGAAGACTGAAGGAGGAGGAAGGTAAGTCTGTTTTATTATTTATTTTTTATTCACCTGCCACCCTCGGTACATGCCAGTCACCACTGTCTAAAACATAGTAGCTGTTTTGGATATTTAAATGGCATATTTGACATTTTCATAAGTTAATTGTAAAGTGTGCACAATTGGAGCAAGCTGACTAAATATCATTTCAAATATGACTCTGCAAAGAAGTTCCTCCACTTTTGGACATTTTACTAAATTAAATTTGCTATCTTTTACAAACTTGGCTTGGAAATTTTACATTGTGTTTTTTCTTAACTGTAATGCTGTGTAAGTGTTACTTTCATGTACTGCTTACAATTGTCTCTGAAAAGGACCTTACTGCTTCTGCCAAGCTGCCAATGGTAAGCAGGGATTTTCCACAGAAACCTGTGTTGTTCTAGGAATTACAATGTTTGGATTTTTTGGAAGCCCAGCCACAGGTCATAGTAAGATTGAGCTATCTCTTCCCATTAGGGTAACAATCAACAATCCAGTTTCGTACAACATGTATGTGTAATTGTGTGCCACCAAGTAACATGCAGTATTATGCAAGCCAACAAGCATTGGTAAAATATTTGGAGGACAATCAATTTTTTGTGTGACCATGAACAAAATCACACATTGTTTGAAAGAAAAGAATGTTGGATGTATTTGGAAATCTGTATAATGAACAAATTATAAGGCGTCATTTAGTTATTATCTTCTCCAAGAGAATATCTGATCTAAATATATTAGCATTGGTCCGTTCCTATGACATGCGTTAGGACCACCCACACATGGAAGGCAGCTCAGGAATATACTTTGGTAAGACTGGCCATTGGCTGAAAGTGCCTACGTTTTTCGACTTGTAAATGTGGGGGGAAAAGTCTTCTTTTATGTTTGCAGGAGATTTTGAGTGAGAAAACACACTGGGGTCAACGTAAGCTACACCACCCTAGATTGCACTTGGTCTCTAGGTTAGAGAAATGTCCAAGGGTTGGTAGAGATCCCTGATTACCAGCTGCCCAGAGCCCCATAGTGAGCCACTCACCATGGCAAGTGAGAGGAAATTGGGGTTTCTAAGGGTGTAGTTTTGACACGTGACCGGACACAGAGGGGCTAAACCTCCCATTCTTTCTCCCTTTGGGGCAGACATACTATCTGGTACTTGGGGTAGGGCCTGATGCCAAACTGTCCCAGCACCCCACTTTTCTATCTTTTATACCCATGTAGTCTAGTGTGCTTTCAGCCACCCAGGTGGGCAGACTGGGGTGTTTACCACCTATCCGCTCTTCTTAGAGAGAGTCAGAAAGCTCCCCACACCATCAAGGAAAAAGTGACAAACAAAAAGAATAGTGAGGCTTGTTACTGCAGCTCCACCCACGGGCATCAGCCTTTCTGAGACCCATAGAAGGCAGAATGTGGAGCTTAACTCCCTCTCTGCTGACTGATATTTCAACATTATGCCCAAAAGTAACAAAATGTCCTCTCGCTTGCCATGGGTACAGCTGTATTAATCAGGCTCTAAGCTCCTTGCGACAGAAAGACTGTTTGGACGTTAAGAGTGGGGAGTATGTCTCAGCACTAGGATTGGCTGGTCGCAACCCCATTTTATTTTTTACAGTATTTATGATGGGCATCCAGCAGGTTTTCTGTCTCCCTTTAGGACCAGATTGGGGGTCTAGTGGGATCTCTGTACCCCTGAGGAGGGCAGAATGGGTGCAAACATCCATTCTGCCCCTCAGGATGACTGCTGAAGCCTTTAGAAGTGGGGATATGGCCTGATGCCAGGATGGGCCACCCCTACCACATTCTATTTCTAGGGAAACAAAACTAGCATCTAGTGGACATTCTATTCCCTGGGGACTTTAGGGTGCTAAGCAAGACCTGATGCCTGGAGAAGCCAGCTGCCTCCCCATGTTGTTACATAAATATAAACTGCCCAGGTGTCTAGTGGCATTTTTTTGCCCCCATTGGCAAGGAAGATCAGGGGTAAATTCTCCAATCTTCCCCTGGGGGCGGGGGTAGAAAGAGCTTTGGACCTTTAGGGTTAAGGGTGGAGCCAAATGCCAAGATGAACCTGCCTCCATCCCTTTCATTTAAAATAAAAACATCTTGCACCTATTGGGCTTTCTGCCCCCTCCCCCTCTTGTGCATATAGGTTGTAAAGCTCCCAATCACTCTACCAAGGTGGTAGAATACTGATAATGCCTATTTTATCGGGCAGCACTTGGGCATGCCTAGGGTCCTGCTCTGCCACTTTCGACCGGGAATAGTCCAGCCTGAACTACCAGGCCAGGTCCTCCTCGAACTAGAAACCAAGCAAACCAAGACCAGTTTAGTCCTAGTTAGGGCTCATCAACCACGTATAGCTTAGTGCTAGTGACATAGTGTGCACGGGACCCATGCTGGACATACCCGTCCCACTCAGGGAAACACACTAAAGTAAGCAAACAAGTTATGAATCAATTGCTTGAATTAATCTCAGCCACTGGTATTAATTTGGGCCAGCATCCCAATCCATCATTATTCAGCACACAATGCCTCTTCAGCTTGGACCCAGTTATATGCAAAACAGCCTTTACCCTGCTCCAATGGGAACAGTCCATCTAGTCCATACAGTTTGGCTAGACTGCTCCCACTGGAGCAGGGTTAAGGCTGATTTGCATATGGCTAGCTCCAAATTGAAGTGGTGTGCAAAATAATGATGGACTGGAATGCAGCCCGAGTAATTACCAGTGGCTGACCTTAATTCAAGCAGTCTTTCCATCACTTTTTTGTATACTTTAGTGTGCCTCCCTAATTGGGACACGTATGCCCAGATGTGGGTCCCATGCACACTGTGTCACTACAACCAAGTTATACCTGGCTAATGAGCCCTAACTAGGTAGAAACCGGTTCTGGGTTGCTTGTGTTCCATTTCAGGGAGGACCTGGCCTTGCAGTACAGGCTAGACTGTTCCTATTGGGGCAAGGTCAAGAATGATTCACATATGGCTGGGTCCAAACTGAGAAGGCATGGTGTACAAAATACTGATGGACTGGGATGCAGTCTGAGTAATTACCAGTGTCTGAAATTAATTCAAGCATTCCATCCATCACTTTTTTAACTTCAGTATGACTGTCCGCATGATATGCTACACATCACAGACACACAAAAAAAGAAACATCTTGGGGCGAGGGAAGCTCTTTCCTTGCAGCTCAAGATTTTACAGAAAACAGAAAATCCTTCTGGTGTGGGCACCAGAAGGATTTTCTGCCTTCCATGTCAGTCTCATGTCTTATCCTCTGCACTGATGCGGTTCAGTTGTCCAATTTTGACTCAAACTTCTGTCTCGATTTCACTCTTCTTTCAGGGTACAGTGTAACTCTGTTAATACAATATGATAAGCGAAGGGGAATTTTTTCACATTATATTTATTATTATTATTATTTATTTCACTAATAATAATTAAAAAAAAGAAGGAGAAGAGGAAAAGGGAAACAGAAGGTAAATCACCTACATGCATATAAATCACTCACTCATCTTAAAGCAAAAAATTGCTTTAATAATAACATTAAATAACAGTACATGTCTGTGCATCTCAATAACAATGCTATGATTTGTAAGTTAGAACATGCTTTAATAGCACAAACTCTTAAAGATCAGAATTTTTTTATCATATCTTACCAGGCCCTATCTTACCATACCAAACCTAACCTCCCATACTTATCATCCATCTGTATCTGCCATACCTAAACTACAACACCTAACGTAACTAACATACCTAACCTGTCCTACCTACACACCAGCCATACCTACCAAGCTGAAATACAACTATTTGTCTACCATACCTACATATCATATCTACCATTATTAACCCACTTTACCTTACCTACCACAACTACCTGCTTTACCGTCCATTATTACCATACTTACCTATCATACCTAAACTATCTACCACACACACCACACCTACCTATTATACCTAACTGCAGTGCCTACTATGTATAAACTACTTTACCTAGTGGAACACACCTACCATAGCTAGATTGCCATTCCTTCCATAAATACCATATCTACAGTAATTAACCTATTATACCAAATTTTCCAGATCTAACAATCCTAACCTATTTTACCTCCCTGCCATATGTATCAAACCCACCTACCATGCTTACTTAACCTACATATGTAGTTATCATACCTAATCTACAATACCAAGCACAGCTCACCTACCATCAAACATACCTAAAGTACCATATCTACCTTCCATACATTACATAACACACATTACTATATCTAACCTGCTTTATTTCCCTTACCACAGATTCCTTACTTACCTATCAACCGTACATAACCTAGACCCCCTCTACAATGTGTACATCTTGCCCTGAGATTGCCAATTTGTGAAAACGGGGCTAGTTATGCTTATTAGACCTCTAGTGGGGAAGGTACTGTAGCATGCTACAGAAGGCACTTCTGTCTAACTTGATGGACCTCTAGTAATGGGCCCATGCACTGGAATCTGCATCAACAAATTGCAGACTGCAGCTTTCGAAGGACATGAAAATGCCATTGCTTCTTTAATACAGAGAGTCCAGTTGGCTTTGCCAATCCTTCTTTTAGGGAGCAATAATGAAAGAGCAAAGTGATGAAATGCAACCTGGAAAACATAGGTAATCATATGTGAGCATGTGTGGATAGTAAGCACTCACCATTTCCATCATTACTGTAATACTCTTCAAAGTAGTTGACTTTTGAGCAGTCTTAGACTGGACAAACTCACCAGAGATCATTGTATCGCCGAACTATTAACAGAAACAAAGAAACACATGATTAAATATTAGACAAGGTAACCTTCATTCTGTATTTCTGCAAACAAATGTATATGTAAACTAGACTTATGGCTCCTTGCCGTTTGTTAACATGTAGTTACGTGAATTCAGTAGTTAATTTGTGGTGGTGGGTGCGAGTGGGCTCCACCAGCACCTTTTTTAGGGAACCAGGACTCTTTATTCACTCTTGTGGGTAGCCTGGTTCAGGGTGCCTATCTTTTCACAAGCCAGGCCTTTTCAAACTAGCAAAAGGCACAGCTTTGTGATCGGCTTGCCCTGCATTCACACTTAGTGTGACTGATTGTGCAAGTATGGCTTGCATCGTGGTGAGGTTCAACAGGCCATGTCGTCCTGTCAATTCCACTAAGGGTCAGCAAGGGCAGAGACCAGCACAGGGACAGTATAGCCAAAGACCTCCGGCCTACCACATGGCAGTGGCACAGATGTACCATCCCTGCAAGCGGCGTGTTGCAGCATGCTCTGACACCTGCACCTTCTTTGCATTGCGCCTGTGATTGTGTCCATGGTTGCTGTGGTCCCCTACTGCCACTCCAACTCATTCTGCCACCTGCACAGATCAAAGGACCCCCCCCAGCACACTCAAGACTAATAGGAAACACCAGGTGAGGGGAACATAAGAGTGGTTGGTATTTACGCATGGCCCGTGCTCCATTACCGTAGATTAAACGGTTAGAGAGGAGGAGACTGACTCATAGACTTGGGGAGCATACCCTCTTTCAGACACTGTGAGGAGTATTATGTTGCTTTGAGTATTCCACTGACTAGCGCCCAGTGCTGGAAATAAAAAATAATTATTATATATATATATGACTATGGGATCTCACTCACCCTTTTCTTCACCCCATGGTAAGGAAAGTACATAAGTAGGGGACATATGGGTGCTGAGGTGTGGTCTATTGTCAGAAATTGAGAGTGGTAGCACTATTCAGCAGGGCGTCTAATGTAATAATGCTGAGCACTAGCACTTTAATGCACAAAGCAAATATTTCAGGACTGAGGAACTGTATCTGCAACCAATTTCCTGGGTTTGGCCCTGCAACGAACACACATACTCATTACTACTCCAAAGTCTCTATTGGTAGTCTGATAACAGGCGGCCTGCATTACAAACAGAATACTTTGTAAAACTAAATTGTTTTTGTTTGCATTATAATAAATACAATAAGTTTCTTATTTTTACATGAAACCTCTCAATACTTGAACCCGGAGCTGAACGTCCCCTCATGCCCACACTCATTGAAAGCAGCTCACAAATAACATTCCCAGCGCTGGTATTCAGTGCCACCGTCTCTTACAGTAAGGCACTTTCTGTGTACATGGGGATGATGATGAGGGAATGGGTTACTTAGTATGACAAAGGGCTCTGGGCGCCTGACACTTGTCTTTTGGCCCCATTTTCACAGGACCTGTGCCACATCCGGACAGTGAGAGATGTGTCCCTACTACAGAGGGAGCCCCATTGCTAGGAGGGAGTGCTGCCAGATTACATTCGACTTCTGTGCCCTTCACGCTGTCCCTATTACATTACTTGCCAGAGGGAAACACTCTTTTGACCAGAGGATTATTTCTGGAAAGGCATTCCATCCGGTGACCACACTACTCCTGCGTTGTAACGGGGTAATTATTTCCTGATGTGTTAAGCTTGGAAACTTTTACTTCACCAATATATTCGGATTCTGCATGTCTGTAAATTCTATTTGGGAGATTATCAGCAGGATGTCTCAGTGAGCTGAGTGCTCACTGCTATAAAAAAAAACATGTCAATCTGCTGAAGGTCATGAGTTTAAATCCCAGGAAAGCAAAAACTCTAAATGTTTGACTGTTGGCTGTCATGTTTTTTTTTATTGTCATTTTTGATTTGCTGTCATTAAACCAGAAGAGGAAGCCGAGTTAGAATAAACCCTAGCAACTGGTTTGGTCACAATTTTTTTTAATTTTTTTATTTTGACACCGCCCTTCAAACATTTACAACATTGACAGGAACCGCTGTCATAGTGGTTTAGAGTTGCCCCCTGGCAGCAATTCTAGATTTGGCAGGTGGAGGTCCCTCGGGAGACGGGGCAATGCCCTCCATCATCTCGACGAGTACCCTCTGCCCGCCAACCTCTAAATCATCCCCGGGTTTTTTTTTTATGAAACTATGCCAAGATGGAAGTGTTTTTAGCATCTCGCCGCTTATGTCTTCGGGAAGAGAGTCAGTGCATCCAGAGAAGGCAGTCTAAAATGTAGGCATCAAAATCAAACGGTAAGTGATACCTGGAAGCTCTGCCTGCCAAGGTGGCTAGCGTGCGCTTGTCTTAGCCATTTATAGAGCTCTAGTTTCCTGACTCTGTTGTCATTGTTCTTGTCCAGTCTTGCAGGGACCACATGAACTCTACACATTTGGCTTCTACACAGAAGCTGAAAAAAAAGTCTCCGGCTGGTTCAAGACTCATGCCCTTTGTTAGTCCTAGTGAGGGTGGCTGACCTCCATGCATGAGCAGAATGCCTTGCTACCTCACTGTCACAAGACGGGCTTGACCCTGGGGCCAATGTACAAAACCAAGTACTCATCTCTTGCTTCCTCTTCCTGGCATTAAAAAATTAAAATCCAACTTCTCTGGTGGGATCAGTGCATCCACTCCCCCGAGATGAGCCAGATAGCGCGCACTGGATGAGTGTTCCTCAAGCAAGAGATGCGGATGTTGAGGAGCTCGGCTACTACATACGGCCTCTGACAAAGCACTCATGGTCGAAAGCTGGAGCATTTTCAGTCTAAGCCTCTCGAGATGAAGGAGGATGATGGTGAGCACAAATGGCCAAAAATATAAAGAATTATCTGGGGAACGGTTGTACATCAGGAATTCTCTGAGTGAAAGGATATAGGGTCGAACCCACATTTTTCGGATGAAAAAGGCAGACGATGGGAGCAAGCATACGTGCAGTAAATGGGGAGTGACAACTTTGATGGATGCTTACATGCCAGATACAAACAAGTAAACCTTTTAAATATCAGCTACAGAAGACGTTTCTGGTCTTGATACCCACAAACTGAGAATGGGAAAGCAAAGGGACGTAAGAGTATATTCAGCGATAGGGCAGAAGTTTGTAACATTTCCTCACAGAAAATATACATTTTCCATCAACTTTACTTCTTTTTCATTCAGTGACAAATCTTTTTGCTAGCAAAGTAAAATCAAGCAACATGAAACAACGTATATGATATACATTAAAAGTGGCTTACGTGAGAAAGTACGTAGGAACAGTGTCCATGCAAGCTGTAGATTTTGGAATCAAAGGTAGTTATATACATTCCCACCTCCACTTTACATTTTCCAGGACACGACCCTTGGGTGCACTCCCATGTTCCTCCTTTGCAAACGCTGCAAAAGACAAGATTGAAACAGAAACCATTAACAAAAATAGCACTTTTAGAATGTTTGTTGTATAACACGATCCTTTTCTTATGCTGTTGATCCAATTGTATACTGTCAAGAAAATCCGTTACTAATAATCTGCTGCAATAAAAGTGTACAAAAACTGCTATCCCACTGAACCTCATACCTGCCATAGAGTGGACACAGTAGTGATGGTCTCTCCTTGTCGTCATAGGAGGGATCCCGTAAGGTAAGATGCCACTTGCACTTATTAAATATGAACATATATATTTTACGCCCAGAGTGACTTGACGCTATGGAGTCTACACAGACTGCATCACAAGTCGACTTGCTACAGCATCCTGAAAAGCAAATGTATCTACAGGACAAAAGTAGTGTTTACAGCAGTGTCTCCTACGCTCTCTGTTACTAAGATCTGTCAAGCCTTTATCAGTTGCCAGGCTGCGAATAAAAAATATGCTAAAATCATGGCCATTAGGCCCTATTCTGTTATTTCCACGAGTTTGTATTTTTTTCTTACATTTCACTTTGGAATCAAAACTTAATGAACCAACTGGAAAAAACAAAAATTCAGAAAAAGGCAGATTCTGCGAAGGGCGCAAAAGATGAAGCAAATCACAATAATGTTGCAGTACTGGAGAGACAGTGGAAGCACGAGCTTAACAAAACAGTATCAAACAGTAGGGCCCTGATCTCTTGGGGGTTTTCCAAAATAGACTGATGAGAAATGAGGCGCAAGGAGCATCAAGCTAGCTAACAGCATACAAGAACCACCACAGAGCGAGTTACTTCTCTTCTCTAAGTGTTTGTGTGAGGGGTACTCATCTTATTGCAGATTCCATATGTTAGCCTTTCCGGGCGAGAGACAGGATCAGGGCATGTTTTTTTCTGTCTCTTATCCAATCACAGGCTGTTTGTGGATCTGGGAAGCTCCGCTTTGTTGACATCACCAATCAAATATAAGGCGCCACAAGCACCGGTGACGTCAAATATTCTATGTTTTTTTCATGCTCTACAGAGGCCAAGGGTGTATGTTTGCACAGAGACATTACAAAACAAAGTTCAATGGCAGCCCCTAACTTACTCAGCTAGGGAGGCTGGAGGGCAATATAAAATATAGAGGAAGAAACTGGTCCATCACAGACAACATTATTGTAGATAACGCGTTCATTTAAAGGAACCTACCTCCCATAGATTCATTATGAGAGCCAATCCCAAGGCAGGTGTCAAAAAGCGGAGGGTACGGTGACAAGAACAGCGCAATCCACCATGGAAGTACTGCAGCAGAGGTCTGCCAAATTGAGCTTCCTCTCTCATGTAACCATATTTTCAAAATGAATTCAAATAAGACCAGGGAGCAGCCAAACAAATTGCCTCATTCTGAACACTTCTTAAAAAGACTGAAGTATCAGCCTTACACTTTGGCGAGTGAGCTCTGAAGCACATTTGTGGATCTTCATACACTGTGCTGTACAATTTTTAACCAAAATAGAGTTGCGCGTTCATCCTTTTGACTGGCTTGTCCAAGCTTGTGTTTTCACATCCTATACGTCCCAGTGTGAGCCTTCATAAAACGTCATCCTCCTCTCAAACCTGTTGTCCTAAAAATTAGCACTTGAGAGCCCTCCTCAGGACTAGCCTGTGCAGTCTTTCTTCTTCTACGGACATTTAAGAGGGAGAGAGAAAGAAGAAAGTGAAAAAGGCAAAACACCTGAGATAGATGGAACCCAGTGGCATCTTTAGATAAGAAAAAGTCACTCTAAATGTGACCTTATTGCTAGAGAATACACTCAAAGGAGAAGATGACAAAGGCTGTAAATTTGCATGTGGTAACCTGCCTGCACTTTCAAGAGCGGAGAGAGATCCCCTTACAGGCAGGTTGAGTGAGTGACTGCATGCGAATGCAAAGGGATGCCTGGGGGGTGGTCCATGGGACCCTCTTTCTCCCCTCTAGAGGGTTGCCTTTTCGATGCGCACTGAAAGTGTGCCACATTTTTTGTGCTCTTTCAGTGCACCTCTTTAAGGCATGTGTGCCTCTGCGCCGGCGTCCATAACATGGCCCAGGGGCAGAGGCAAACTGATTCCCTCAATTGCATGTTGCCAAGCCCCTATGCAAATGGTGAACACCCTCCAATGACAGTGCTGGCGCTACATGCATGCACAAGCACTATCTGTATTACAGAAGAGTCCGCACAAGCATCTGATGCCCTTTCTGTAATACCAAAGTGCCCCAGTGACACACAAAGCGGACGGACATTCCTGTTGCATGTGCTAGGCACTCTCTGTAATACAGCCCCTAAAGTCAGTTACAGTTAGCTCCTTTGTCAAAAGGGCAATTGGCGTTCCCTGTCTTAACTGAGGTAATGCTCTTAAGAACCTATTTTCTGTGTTCTTTCAAGTGCACCTTAATTGGGACCACAATTTTTCTAGGGGCAAGAATACTGTTGTGGGTTTTACATGAAAGGCAGCCAGTACATTTGAGAATGGTTGGCCTCTAAGGCGTCCAGTACATTTTAGAACAACACCTGCTGTTCAGTAAGAGTCAATTTGAGTTTTGCGAACTGTGGAGTCCAGGAGCCAGAAGCTACAAACATGATAATCAAATAATCAAAAGAGATAAAGAGTTCAAACTTTTCACCGTGAAGGTGGAAGGCTGGTTGGGGCATATTTAGTGCCAGTCACCATAACGTTGGTGTTAGACAAATTAATGACCAGAAGATTATTTTTGTACTAATAATGAAAAGACGTAGTTAATGTCTGCAATGCATCCTCCAAATAGGCCATCAGGATAATATAATTGGCAAAAACAGGTAATTTAATTTGGGGGAGTTACTGAAGGAAAGAGTGTGACCACATCATTTATACCAAGCTTACGAAAAGTGACTGACTAGAGATAAAGTGCAGTTGAGGAAGGAGAGTTGACAGAATATTGAGCTGTGAGGAAATTTACGTAATTTCTATTAGGAAGGAACTTCAAAGTGCAAACAGACCACAATCTCATGAAGGAAGTCTTTGAAGACTATGATTTAAATAGAGTACTATATAATACACAACTGGGTTTTGCAAGTACATGCACATAATCTTCTGGGAGGGTCCAACAACAAGGTGGAAAATAGTCGATCCAGACTGGCTGGTGATGACAGTGATGGTGATCAAGTGGGTTCATCTGAAGATGAAGTAATGGTGTTTAAACAGTCTGCTGTGGAGCAAAGCAGTGTACTAGAAGAGGGTTGGAGGAAAGCTATCAAGGATGATGATAATTTAAGAAAAAAATGAGACTAGCTTGAGAGTAAGTGACCTAAATGTAGATAACGTATAAAAGGGATTGTGTGGTACAGAATGGATCGTTCGAACAAAATTGAATAGTTTGCAGAGGTGGCAAAGGTGAAAATTTCACCTTACTAGAAGGGGACAAGAAGCACAATAGGGGGGGCATTAGGGCAGTTTAAATATAACCAAGACCACTCAGCTGCTTAGGCATAATGTTTTGCGGCTCGCTGTGAAATTAGAAGTAGAAAGAAATACAACTGAATACCAGAAATGTAGGCGACTGATCGTGGGGACATGGAGACCAACGCTTGCCTTAACAATGGGAGGGTGCGAAAAGGTCAGTTTAGACACTGTTGGACCTTTTCAGAGCTCTACAGAAAATCCCTATTTTCTAATGACTTTGCAAGATCACTTTTCATGTGGCTCAAGAATAAAAGGTTTTTCTAAACATATACACACACACAAACTCTCACACATAAATACATACTTTAAAACAATAAAACAACATCAGATAATAGTATGTGATGCCTTGTATGTTGTCAGCTTTGATAAGAACACAAATGAGGGTGTCACCCACTGAATGCAGTTGCGGGCTAAGCGGCACAGTACCTTGAATGCATAACTATATTCTCAGGGTTCAATCCATAGGATGCCCTATGAAACCCACACTTTGCAAAGTAAAGAGCTGTGTGATGAATGGAAAACTCAGCAAGAGAATGGAGGTACATGCAAGAGTAGAGGAGATGTTCCGTAAAGGAGAACAGAAGATGACAGATAGGGAGAAGAATGATACAGCGGTGACAATAAAAATACAATAGAAGTGTGTAGTATATCCCTTCTTTTGTGTTTTTGTACTCTTGCAGTGGGTATAGGACAATGTTCGCTCAGAAAGATATTATGTGCTTTTTCTCGTTCCAGCAATTTCAGCTGAGCCTGTGGAGCACTTGCGTGACGCTACCTGTGAAACACACCTTCATTTACTCTTTATGTAGCTGCATTCCTGTTTCTATGATGAACTACTTCATCTTAACTAAAAGTTATGGATCATTTGTGTTTCCAGCTTTGTGTGTATGTAGTACAGCATCTGTGTGTGAATACTACCTCTGGCTATGGTAATTTATATGATCTTTTATTAGCACCTGTAAATTAAATCCTTAATTCAAAGATACTTAAAACTTTACACATGAAGTTCTAAAAATAAAAGGAGTAAAGTAGACAAGCTAATGAGGTCCTCTATCAAACAGTTTTCATTGGCATGTTTTAGCTGAATCCAGCATTCAAGCTGTTACGAAGAAGGCCTAGAGTCAGTCCCACATTCTGTACATTTACGGAAAGTGTTTGGAGGCTTACCACTCTGTATTGCAGGGTGCTTTTCTTTTGCTTCCTGATGCATAGGGTTTCGAATTATATTCACATGGACAGTCTGTCACTGCAATGCATGCATCGTTCTCAAGGACGGTTCCTGAGGAGTAAAAAGCCTAAACGTGAGGTACGGCAATGACTGTCTTCTTCTAATCTCTCTCTGACCAGGACCAATAAAAGTAGAGGCGAGGCTGTTGTACGTTTAGTTATGGACGAACAGAACACATTCAGTTCAAGCGAAATGTTTTTATTTTGTATTTTTAAGGCCTTTGGAATTAATTAATAAATATACTGGAGACTAAATTTTCATATGCTTGCATGCATGCTGAACAAGTATATATTTTAAAGGAAATTGAGTGGAACAGCTCATCAGTATTTCATTATATATGTATCTCTTCGTGATCTTACGTTCTGCTTCGTTCAGTAAGTTAAACTTGTTCAAATACAGGTAAACTTTAAAGTCTATTTTTCATTACGATTGTCATAAAATATCTGAGCAAGACGTCTCAACAAAAATCAAGCCTATTTTTAGTACAGATGCTTAAATAGTTCATTTTATACAGACTCAGGTGTCAATATGATACATATGATAAATATTAAAAGGAACGAAATTGTTCAATGAAATGTAAAGTACAAAAAAAGAACTGTGCACTGCATTCTAAACTACATACATCAATTGTTGATCTCTTATGTCGAAATAGGATTCATGGGACATGCATTTCACAGGGTTCTTATGTGAAATATCATAGATATACTCCGAAAATTCCTTTGAAACACAACAATCTATAGAAAGGGCAACTGGAATTATGCAATTTTGTGGCCATGGTGTTTTGTGCAAAATTATGGATGTGCTGCACTTGCGACATAATCGATTACCCGCTGCATAATCTGCTGATTTTAACAAAAAACATTTTCTTTCTAGTTCAAAAGGATCAGAAGCTAATAAAAACGCAGCAACACGAGTTGCTTCCCAGTGGAATACCCTTTACAGAGATTCACTAGTCATCTTTCTGTTGCTTATTTGAATATTTGGGTGTCAGACTCGTACTAATGTGGTGAAACCTTTCCCCAGATAGTGTTAACATGTCTGAAAATGACAAATGACAAAATAAAGAGTTAATTCTATTACAAAATGATCTGCAGTATGATGCATAATTTCCCTTTTCTTGCCACCTAATTTAGTGAACCCTGCGAATAATTAGGTCCTCTCCAGCTGCATAATTCCAGTGGCCCTTCCTATAGGGAATGTGCACCTGGGATAGGACCAGTCAGAACTCTACAATCTGGAGCAAATGGTTTTATACCATTTATTACTGCCTACAGTTTTAGAACATGATCACAAGTAGTGCTAAATATATTTGTGTGTCTAATGGTGCTCACCAATATTTGCTTGATATTAATTGTGATACCATGTTTTCAGATCTACAACTTGACATAATTTTCTGTATACCAATGTTCAACTCTTTTCACACCCAACTTAGAGGTATCACACATAAGTCAGGCCTTTCTTTTCAGAGCAGCAGAGCAGTCTGACATACACAGTAAATGCCTCAGACACCAAGAATTTCATTTGATAAAATGCAGAAATATCTAGATTATCTTTGATAAGCATTTAAGCAAATCTCTGTAACTGTTCTGAATCAACATCTCAAAAATGCAAATACTATTCAATACAGTATGCACATCTGATATGTCTTACCCAACTATTCTGTTCCAAAGTAGATTGTTCTGAATGTGACCGACATGCTACATGCATGTATTGTCAGACTTCTGCCATCTTGCAGCAGGAGGTGCATATGAGGGCTCTGCAAGTTAATCAAGGAACACTCTTCTTGTCTCACTTTTTACTCCAGTCTAGCTTTCCACACTACTATTTAGATGTGCATTTGTCCATGTGGTCCCTCCGTCCTAAGTCTCTGCCAGGATCAAGTCCTGGAGGTGGAGCCTTGGTTGTAGGCCCCTACATATTCACTGACTCAAACTGATTTTCCACTCTCTCTGCTCCGTTCTGTGTTGTCTTTCTGGTTTCCCCACTTCCCTTCTAATGGCTGGCTTCTGTAGTCTTTCCCTCTCCAAGTCCCAGTGCAGCCCTCACTATGTAGGTGGGGCTCTGATTTTCAGCACCTGGCATATTACATCTGACTTTCTCCCTGCACCTGTGCGTCTCCCTTGACCTGCCAACTACAAGTTCCCTGTGAGCTCAGTTTTCCTGCTATGGCCATGCTTGAACTTGGTCTGGCCTGCTGTTCTGCTTGAAGGACAAGCCCTTGCTTGTGTGAGCTCTGCACATTCACGATTCCTTGATTCCTCGTGCCTCTCCAGCTACTACAGCTCCTCTGTTCCTGTTTCCTGAATAGTAACCAGAGGCGCTCTGTTGAATTCTTGCCACTATTCACTATGAATATCCATTCATGCAGAATGGGGAATGTTTGACAAAGATGGAGTAAAACTAAAGTTGGGAAATTTGCGTTGAACAGCCAGGGCATCCAGATATATGTAAATGTACACTGCCAAGCACTACAACTGCACTGCCACTACCACCATCACTTTGGTGAAAACCTGTGCTGCAGTCTGGTGGAACATAGGCCATGAACTGGGAAAGCTGGTCTGCCACCATAAACCTGGGAGGCATCTCATGGCAATGCCATACCAGCATGAGCAAGTAGGTTTACTGTGGGATTATTTTGGCACAATGTCATTTTTAACCATACCATACAAAAAATAAAATCAGGTGTTTATAAAGATTATAATAATCACACAGAGGAACATGAAAACCGATGAGAGGGTGGGGGTGAATTGGCAGCATGGATAAAACAAACATCATTCTTTATGAAGGTATGTCAAGGTGCGAGTTAGTCACAGGAAGGTCTTGGAAGTGGTCCTGATGTCTCTATGGCTGACTATGGGGCTCCTGCAGGATAAACAATCAGGGACGGGATGGGATGTGCGGCAAAGAGGGCAAACAGGAACGGGAAGCAGGATGAGGAATATTCTCCTCTGTAAGCATTTTAGGTTTTTTACATTGTAATAGTTGTCATAGTAGCAGTTCTTTGTCCCGCTCCCATCATAACATGGGAGCTTAACGCAACGTCCTACTATATTTGACCTTGCGTTGCCTGCTTTCACAGCCTATATTGGTGCAGACAAGACTTCTTAGGAGCTTTCGGGTGAGTTGGTTTCTGCCACTGTCTCTTAAAAGTGGATTTTGGTTTAATTTCTATTGACGGTGTTTGGTGAGAGGCAGACCTTCATCCTACATGGCGTTCTTTAGGACTTTCCAATCTCACTGAATGTGAATGATACATTGTTATTTTCATGGTTACATCAGGATATTGACCACTCTGTCATTTTGTTTATTTGCCTCTTTCATCATGGAGCAGATGTGACTTATCTTCAGTCTGCAGAGGAAGCGACCAGAAAACAGCAAGTTTGGGTTCATAAAAGTCACGGCCAAACTTCTCCTTGCCTCTAATTTTTTTATACCTCAACGAGTAATGAATAGGAACCGGGGGCGATGACGTCTCCCGCTAGCGCGTAGCCCCTGGTGATGCTCCTCCCCCTCCAGTGATGGCGGATTTGATGGTTTGGCGTGGCGGGTGCGGACGCTGAAGACCGGAGCTGCTGCTGGGTTTTGCTCGCACTTCTTTGGGTCCGTGTGAGCCGGTCGGGGGGCGGCTGCTGTCTTGGCTGTCCCGGCTGCTCCACGGCTTTTTTTTTGGAATATCTTGAGAAGTGCTGCCTTCTTTTGTACTAAGAGCGTGGAGGCTGGCTGTAAGAAGCTGACTCTCTGAGACTTTCTCGCTGCCTCTTCGGAGTCCCTGGTTTGGGTGCACTGCCCAGCTGAGTGCGGAGGCCGGATTGTTTCCATTTCTCCCGCTTCTACAGCTGCTATATAGAGGTACAGAGGCTCTGCTTTTGGAGAAGTGGAGCATGGTGTGGCTTTTATAAGAAGCTGTGTTATATGAACACAGGAATAACGTTGGAAGTGACGCTGGAGAATCCTAAAAAGTGCTGAAAGTCAGTTTATCGAGAGAGAGATTGAGGTAGGAGGAGAGTGGAAGGAGGGCGTTGTTAACGGTGAGTGCTGATTTAATTTGCTGTTAATAGACTTGGAAAGAGACGTGGGCTGGTCAGCATTCCTGATTTAAAAGCTGGTGCGCATAGTTAAAGACTTATAATGAAGAAACAGTTGAAGCTTGCCGCAGCTGCGGCGAAAGCGGATGCTGCAATTGCCGCAAAAACTAAAACGCGTTTAGGTAAAGCTAAGCTGAATCAGACTTTAACTAAAGCAGGAAGTAAAATGCATCATGGTGAGTCCTCCTTCAGCTCTCAAAGTTCAGAAACTTATGATC
This sequence comes from Calotriton arnoldi, assembly GCA_963921515.1. NCBI lineage: Eukaryota > Metazoa > Chordata > Amphibia > Caudata > Salamandridae > Calotriton > Calotriton arnoldi. Next base: position 757,567 of record CAWUFW010008568.1, on the reverse strand, counting down.
CTTCACTAAAGGAGATAAATAGGTTGGAGGCTCCAGGATCTAATTTAAGGGACAACAATTTGGCTATTTCGCCAGGAGTTGCTGTAGCCCGGAAAAATCAAGAGCAGAAGAATGCCAGAGACTTCCCTCTCTTCGTTAAAAAGACGCTACTTCTTATTACTTCGCCAGGGATAGATAAGCCCAGCCAAGACTCTTCAGCACAGAACACTCTAGACACCACAGGAGATACGATAATGCAAGCCGTATCGTCAGAGCCAGTATTATCTCCTGGGCCAGTATCCTCCTCTTCTCCAGGGGTCTCTCCTCTAGGCGCTCAGGGAGTACAGGTACAACCAGAAGAGCAGTTGATGGTTTTGCCAGACTCGGACCAGCTTCAAAATACTGCTTTGACAGTGGCAATGGCTGTAGCAACTCCGCTTCCTCAGTCTCCATCCTCTCTCCTCTTTACCAGCGGAAAGGACATTCTATTTCACTCTAATGGCACCATGGCAGTCCAGCAAGGTCAGCAAGATCAGCAAGGTCAACAAAACCAGCAAGGCCATCTAGCAGCTTCAGTCTTGTTGAAGACTAAATCGCTTGTGGAAAGCGCTATTATTTCATTGGATCCCTCGATGATTGAAGATAATAATGAGCCACAGCAAGGAGCTAAAGAAGCCGATCTCGCACTTCAGGATGAGAAGGCTATTTCATATCAGACGGATATCAAAACAATGTTAAACATGATTCTTGAAGAAATTCGGGACATGAAGAAATCACAACAAACTGAAATTGTAGCTATACATCAGCGATTGGGGAAGATAGAGGAAGCAGTCGCAAGTCTCCCAATTCGAATTCAGGAGGCTGAAGCAAAGATTTCCTTTGTTGAGGATCAAATGAATGGTATTCTTCAGCAAGTAGATTTAGCGTCCCGGGAGAAAATAATTATGGAAAATAAGATTGAAGAACTTGAAAATTTCTCACGTCGTTCCAATCTACGGATAGTTGGCGTCCCGGAGCGGCTTGAAGGAGCAGACACACTTAATTGGGTCGAATCCTTCATGAAGAAGGTTGTGATTCCTGAGTTTTCCGGTGACTTAACAGTAACTAGGGCTCATCAGGTTCCAGCTCATCTTCCCCCTAATTTGAAGCTCCCCCGCACCAAATTAGTTAATTTTGCAGATTATCGCATAAAGGAAACAAGTTTGTCTAAAGCAATTCAGACGAGACAGTTCGAAACTGAAAATGGAGCTAAATGTAGAATTTTTTCTGATATGTCCGTAGCTGCTGCAAGGAGACGTAAAGAGTTTGTCAAGTTATTGTATCTTTTTAAAGCCCAAGGGGCACAAGCTTCTATTGCGCAACAATCCAAACTCAAAGTCCTTGTACAGGGGAAGTTCCATCTGCTTACACGTATTGAAGAGGCGCAGGAGCTCCTTAAGGCGATTTCAGCTGGAAAATAACTTGATCTTTTAGCCTATTGTCTTGTTTTCAATAATACCCTCCCATGTCTGAATCAGGAGAGAAGTATTTAGATCTTGCTCTTTTTTCTAAATTCTTTTTGAATATCTGTTTTTTTTTTTTTTTTTTTTGGGGATCGCGATCTTGTGGGTTGGGTTTTGTTTCTGTGGGGGGGGGGGGGCGTAGTTCACCCGCGGTGCAAAACCAGGGCACCAGTACTAGTATCTGGGGGGGGGAGAATGTGGATAGGGGGGATAGCTGCATTTTCTAAGGGTGGGGTAATCTTGGGGGTAGGTGTGGGGGGAGGGTTGTTCGGGTTAGCAGAAAAAAAGAGCAGGTGCTACCAGGAAAGTGATAAAATGTGCAGGAATACACTGAGCACAAAATTGAAATTAATAATGTTTTTTCTTTTCTTAACAGAATGAGTATATCCAGTAAATGTCAAATTGTCTCTGTTAATGTTAATGGTATATTGAATAGACGTAAATATGGAGGATTAATTAGGTGGTTAGTGACTTTAAAACCTCATATTCTTTTTATTCAAGAAACCCATTTGAAAACAAATACCCCAAAATGTTATATACCAGGAATGTTTTCTAGAGTTTTCTTTGCTTCAGCAGGTGCTGCAATGAGGGGGGTTGCAATATATTTTTCAAGGGAAATTGAGTGGGAATTTCTTCAAGAACAACGGGATCCCTTGGGGAGGTGGATCTGGGTACAGGTTAAACTAAATGAACAGGTTCTGAATTTTATTAATTATTATGGTCCAATAACTGATGATGCATCTGCATTATTTACACTTTATAAACTTTTGATTGGGGTTTCTAGGCAAATTGTGTTTGGGGGTGATTTTAACTATATTCAGGATTTGAAATTGGATACCTCAAATAGGAGAAAAAAACAATTGAAACCTAAGACAAAGAAGGTTTTCGATGCTTTGTTAGATGATCTTCAGTTAATTGATGCATGGCGATTGCTCAATCGGACAGCTCGTGAATATACTTGTTCCTCACGTCAGCATCAGACTGCATTGCGTATCGATTTTTTAATTGATTTCACGTTCCCTGTCCCTTAGGGCCGCCAGTATTGGCGCAAACGATTTCTCTGATCATTCATATGTTCAGGCCGATATAGAAATTGGTGTTTCTAAAAAGAGTAGGTCCAAGTGGCAGATGGACCGCCTTCTCCTTCAAGATTCATTGTGGCTTGAACGGTTTAGACTCTGGCTACTCGATTATTTTAAAATTAATGAAGGGACAGCTGATATTTTTTCTGTTTGGGGTGCTTTTAAGGCTACGTCCCGCGGACAGATGATAGCTGCTTCCGCCAGGAAAACCAGGGTACGGCTTGGAAAAATCGCACAGCTTCAGCAGTCATTGGACAATGCTTCTAAATTGGTGGGTTCCTCATCTCGGGGTCAGTTGGAACAGGCTAGGAAGGCATTTAGAGACTTTTTTGTGTTAGAAGAAATAAATAGTTCTCAGACATATATGCAGAAGGTGTATGAAGAAAGCCAAATGGTTGGAAATATGTTAGCTTGGTCAACTAGGGCTCGTCAAGAATCCGCTTGTATTGTAGAAATAATTGATCCAAAAACTAATGTAATAGCAACTAACAGAGCTGACATTGCTCGAATTTTTGTTGATCATTTTCAACAATTATATACCACAAAATATTCAGTCAATCCGGATATGATCCACGAGTATTTTGCCTCACTTCAACTACCGACAATATCACAGAGTGTAGCCACGCAGCTTCAGAAGGAAATTACAGAGGCCGAGATATCGGCTGTTATTAAATCTCTGGTAGGGGCAAAAGCCTGCGGCGAAGACGGAATTCCAATTGAATTCTATAAAACCTTTGTTAAGGAGTTGACCCCATTTCTGAAAAAATTATTTAATCATATTAAAACTGGTGGGATGGTATCTTCAGAATTTAAAAGGGCGACAGTAATTAGTTTTGTAAAAAAGGGTAAACCACCTAATAATCTCAATTCATTTCGACCGATCAGTCTTCTAAATGCTGACTATAAAATTCTTATGAAGATTTGGGCCCAGCATTTTGCTTTGCAGCTAAGGAAGTAATTCATTACGATCAAACAGGGTTTATAGCGGACCGTATGATGACATCAAATACCCGCTTCTTGATACAAGCTTTAGATTATTTCAACGTTAATAAGACACCTGCCTGTATCATGATGGTAGATGCAGAAAAAGGTTTTGATTTAGTTAATTGGGATACTTTATTTTATGCACTTTTTAGGTTTGGGATTCCGTCTTCAGTAATTACCATGCTTCAAAATATTTATCAAGGGGCGCAGGCTCAGATAATAGTTAATGGGGCCCAAACTGGGTTAATCGACATAAATCGTGGGACTAGGCAAGGTTGCCCCTTAACACCCCTTCTATTTACTTTTTTTATTGAGCCTTTGGCAATTAAAATATGAGCTAATAGGAACATTAAACCCCCGATCGACGGAATGGCGAAATTAAAACTTTTCGCTGATGATGCCATTCTGTATTTGTCCCCTGATAAATCAAACCTGCAGTTAACAATGGCAGAATTCAGGAAATTTGAACAAATAGGGGGTTATAAAATTAATCCTAGCAAAACTGAAATTTTAATTTTAAATACTGGGTCTGAATTCCTGTCAGAAGATTTGAAACAACAGGCTTTAAAAACCGATCCCATTCGGTATTTGGGGATTTACGTCACAGGCCAATATGGGCAGTTAGTCAAGCTGAATTATGAAGCCAGCAGTATAAAGATTCAGAAACTACTCGATAAATGGACCAATCTTCCTCTAACTTTGATAGGGCGCATGGCACTTATTAAGATGTCCATTCAACCTCTTTTGATATTTCTTTTTACCAATATTCCGATTAAGGTGAATGTTAGTTTTTTTAAAGGGATCGACTCAATGATTAGGTCTTTTATTTGGAATAAAAAGGCAGCTAGAGTCAAGTTGCCGATTTTGCAATTAGATACTCAGTTAGGTGGTTTAGCACTTCCAAGTATGCGTTTATATTATGAAGCATCATTTCTCGACTATGTAGCCTGTTTAATATCTAAACAGAAGCAGGTCGATAACTTTTTATTAATAAAATGATTCAAGAAGCTGGAACTCAAGTTCCCACATTCTTGAAAACTTCCAAACTCCCAAAGAAAACAAGATATAAAACGTTAGTGGTTTTTTCAAATAGACTTCGTACTGTTTTTAAACAAAACAATTTTTCGGGTTTTTTCTCTTTAAAATTAACTGAGTGTAGAGATTTAGGCTTACATATCCACTCAGTTGAAAACATGGAACGATTCTGGTTTGGGGATAGTTAATCAGTTTGTTATACAGGGCAGGATGATTACTTGGGAAGAAGTGCAGGCCAGAGGTCTTGGCCACTACAAATTTTCTTTTTTTGAATATATTCAAAGTATTCATTTTTTGAAAAAATATAATCTTATGTTCAATACCCCCCCTGGAAAAATTGCCACTGCATTGTATATTTCGAAATTGACTGGAGTGGGTAATTGGTATCGTTTAATGAGCTTCCAGGAAGAATCCCTGCTGGTTTTAAAAATTTTGGAGAAAGTTGCAGCTCAAACTCAATGTGCTTTTTCTTATCAAGAATGGCAAAAGATATCAACTACAGGAAACAAGATATTGAGAGCTGCAAACTATAAAAGAATGGCATTTCTCGCTCATTGGATGGCATACTACACTCCAGAAGTGTTAAATAAAATGTATCCAGAGGTGGAAAATAGCTGTTTTCGTTGTGGTACCTTATTGGCAGGGGGTTGGCGTCATATTTTTTTTTCATGCTTCAAGTTGTTAATATTTTGGGAGAAAATATTTGAATATTTTAGCAGGGCGATAAAAAAACGTACAAACCTACAGTGGAAGCTGTTCTGTTTGGGATAACTAGTAGGAGGCTATACTCTCGAAAACTGAGGGCCATTTTCTTGCTATTTTAATGTTGGTTGCTCGTTCGTTAATTTTACAAAATTGGAGATCATTGGATGCACCTTTATTCGAGAAATGGCTTACGAAAATGAAACGTACGAAGCATTTCGAAGAAGCTTATGCTAAACGAGTGGGGGCAATTAGGAGGTTTTCACGGATTTGGGAACATTTTGCTGATTGTTAATTTGATAATGGATTGTGCTTTATATGTTTTGTTACTTAATGTTCAACATTTTTGTATTTTCGACCAGTTCGTAGCATTGTCAAGTGTAAGTATTGTATGATTCTTGTTAGCTCTGCTCAATAAAAAAAAAAAAAAAAGAGTAATGAATAGGAAGTTTCTATGACATAATATTGACTAAAAAAACAACAACCAAAATATTATGAGGTTAAGTATATATCAGTAAATACAGGCTCACTATGCTTAACTCCGCTTCCTTGTACATTGAAGATATATATATATATATATATATATATATATATATATATATATATATATACACCTACAAGTTACATATATGTGGAGCTCAGTTTAGTAGACCTATACTTACCTAACTATATTAACCTTGTTGGCAGTTTGGTCATCATTATTTTAGCTATGATATATTTTTAGCACAATATTTGAAACCAGATATTCTGGTACAGTACTGACTGGGAAGTCCCTTAACTTTAAAAATGCATAGCCATGTAATATTTAGTGAAACATCCGATTTGGCAAGATGCTTATCCCTCCATTCACGAAATAAGTTTTTTCCAAAATGCTCATAAGCTTGTTGCCCCAGGAAAGAAAGATGTTGACCCAGGTCTATCTGGGCACAGTTGACAAATGCATTCTTGGCCTGCAGGGAGTCGCTTGTGTGATCATAACCACTGCTGTCTTGTGGAAGAGTCCTCCTTGCTGCTTGGAGGGGGGCAGATATCTTTTTACCAGATTCTCCTCTTGATGATATCAACATTGGCGACTTGTGCTTTATCCCCCCCCCCCCTATTTCTCCTCCACACGTTGTTCCTTCTTTTCATGTATGGCTTTTGCAGTGATTTTTCGCATTTATGTATAATTCAACATAGCAGAAGTGCTTTACGTTTTCCAAGAGGGAGTCGCATAAATTAAATTCATGTTTCTTGTGATTCGATACTGTGGCCCCTTAACCATCACTTTAGATGTTGAATTGTTGATTTCACTGGCATTCACTTCACAGTATTGTTCAAAGTCTCCCTGAGCCATGGATTCTCCATACAGTTCTTTCAGGGCATTAATAAGGTGGGAGTCCATCCCGTCTGAAAGCAACTTTTCCCGAAGCCTCTGTCTCTGTCTACCATATCAAAAGCTTTAGAAACGCTGTGAAAAGTGGTATATGTAGGAATTCTTTTCTCATGGATATAATACGAATTGGCGTTTGGAGTATAAATATATGGGTCCCTATTATACAACGTGTCCCTGAGGCACAACATTCATTTGTAGCCACTTTTGAGCCACTATGGTGTTACAGAAGGGGTCATAGGCACTTGTGCAGCCCCTTCTGTAATATAGATCTCACCAGTGCACATCCTGCCCCAGGGCAATCATAAGCAAGAACTCCCTCTTTTGCTTGGGGCATGGCCCTTTGCTTTTGGCTCTACTATTTTACAGAGAAGGGTGCAGGGGCAAAGAAGCCATTATGTGCATTTTATATGAGGTTGTGCACAGTCAGTGTGCCCCTTGAGGGTGCCTCTTGGAGGTGGTGGACGCAGAAGTCCCAGGGTTACCCCCAGGCATCTCCCTGGGGTCACAAAATGCATCCATCTGCCAAGGTATCCTTGCTCGCCACTTAACATGAGGCCATGTATCCACCTGCAGTGAAAGGTAGACCGTTGGCTTCAAACAGCCAGCCCGCCATTCAGAAATGCAAAGTTCACAGGGCAGGCATGAGTTCACACTTTCTCTGTGAACAGCACATTTTTCTGTAATCAGGTGCCCAATTACTGTTCCAGTTAAGAGTGCACTGTGGCGCAAATAGGAACAGTGTGCCTGAACTTTTATTTGGACCCTGAGCCACTATACACAGTACTGGATTACATCCAACTTGCACATGTCCTTTTCCTCCAGCCATGTTTGCTCATGGGAGAACAATACTTTGGTGAATAACAAGAACTTGGCATTTCTTGGGCTACTGCTTCTGAGGACGTCTGTATGCCATTTTTATACTTAGGGTGGTAATTCTGTTTATTCACAAAGACAGAATGTCAAGGGTGGTAAATATGTGCAAACATTGAGATATTCATTGTGACTGAAAGTTTCCTTTGGGACAAGGGTGAGACCTAGTGCTCTTCCCATCTTCAATTGCTGTATTTCTTCTGCAGTGCTTTTATTCACAAAGCAAATATTACCTGTCAGTGGTGTCTCAAAGTTTGTATTTAATTTAGAGACACTCATCTTTTCCATCCTTATGGTAACTTCAGCATCTACATTTTTTATGGATTCCGTATAGAAATCACCTCAAAATGGCTTCCCGATACCTCACTGTATTTTTGCTTTCTATGTTTGATCAAGATTTTCCGTTCCACAGGCAACTATTATCCAGATGTTTTTGGTGTCTTGTTCTTCAGCTTTGGCTTTAAGTTCTTGTCAGGTTTTTCCACGTGTAATCCTCTTTTTTTTCCTGGTTGATAGATTATTGTAGTTTGTTCTGAGAGAACACTTGCTTTGGGTGAGGCATTTTCACTTAAAACACGCACAAGTGCTTGTTTGTAATGATATATTATTTGACGTATCAGCCTGATGTCTCTCCCCTGCTCCCCCTCCCCGACATGGATTCTTCTCATCTTCTTGGTCTGGTGCTTTGAGTACAATTTTTGGGATTACTGACTCATTGTCTCAAACAGGCCTTTGAAGTGGGATTAGGTCTTGATATTCTAAAGCCTGAAGAATCGGGGCAAGAGTCATCATGTGAACCTAGGCATGTCTTTTCATTGTAAGATGTGTGTCCCTTGGAGCATATAACATAAAACATTAAAGCATTACATCTGGAGTATAAGGCATAATTAAACACATGCACGGCCTCTGCACTGAGTTGCCAAAAAAACTTGACCTTCCCATTTTTTTTCAAGGCCTTTGAATCCCATATAATGTATTAAAATTATAACAGAGCCATAGACATCACACAAATCAACCATGAGGGCCATTACTGCATTTTATATTTGACCTGAAACCAGAGTAAAGCAGTGACATTGTGCAGCAAAGAATTGCAAAAGCATTTAGAGATAAAATGATCGGCACTGGAAGATGTGTCAATTTATAGACACTGTGAAAGCTGTTGGGGTTCAAGTTTTTCTGCAAGAGCCAGCTCGGTTCAAGATCATCAAGGATGGGCTGATCCAGTTCTGCTACTCAGAGACAGACGCTGTGCAGGATTAACCCATTTGAAGGGTTCTGCTATGTAGATCTACACCTTTCTGATTCTTTCCTGCTCTTTTTTCTTCTCTTTTTTATCTTGTTCTGTGTTCTCGTGCCTTAGACTATACCTACTAATTGATTGTGATTATGCATTCTAAATTTGAATCAATTGCTTCTTCATGTGTTTTCCGGTGGCAATGCCGGTGGTCGGTGGATGGCCGGGGCACAGTGTAGAGGGCAGTGGTCTCACAGGTCTGTCATGCCAACGACAGGTCAGGCGGTCGGGATGATTCCTTCCCAAGGACATGGGGGGTTGGGATGAGGATGGGGAGGGGTTTGGGTAGTGGGGTTTCACAACGTGGGCTCACAAAGAGGATAATAGTGGTCTTTTTGAGGGTCAGTTTGGGGGGGGGGTAAAAAGTTAGAATGTTCCTAATATGTTAATTGCATATGTATTGTTTCTCTCAGTTTGTCAGAACTCTGGTCTACAGCAGGGATGTTCTTTCAGCATAAAGCTTCAGTCTTAAGGCTAGGATAAAATGTATGTGCTGGAATATCTGACGTAGCAATACTTAACCTTTGAGACTGTAATGCTGCTATTGAGGAAAACCTGGTGCATTGGCATTTGAAGCACGTTGCCAAGGTAGGCGTGTGTATGGTGTGAACAGGGAGAAAAGTGTTGCTAAGAGCTGAGCCGTGCCATTACTCTCCTGTGCACTGCTGCCAAGGTTTCCAAGTGCAAGGATCAGTAGTGGCAAACCACGTCGCTTAAGGAATAGAATGCGATTGGCAGATCCACATTATTGGAAACACCCGGAAGTGTTTAAGGATCGTTAGAGTTGTGTTCTGTTGAAATCTCAGCTTGCTACTTCTTTCCTCAGTGGTTAAGGATATGCTAGTTTCCATGTTGTATTTTAATCAATCTTTGATTTTTCATTCAGCATTTGAGGAATCCTCCATGTTGTATTGTGGTCCATTTTTGTTCCGTCCTTCATGGGTTGAGGAACCATCCTTCCATGTAAGTTTATGTGTGGCTATCATAAACTATGTAGTCACATATTTGTGGGTGTAAATGTTTTGTTATGGAGGTTTTTGTATTACCTGTGAATGTGTGCAGTGGGAGGTATGGTAATGGAATGTTGATGAGTGTGGGTGCCTGTGAGAGTGTCAGCTGGAGCGAGTGGCCTGAGCAGTGAGGATACTGCTCCTCGTGGGGCATTTATATATAGCCTGTAACTTAAGATATATCTTCTTTTATATATCAACATCTTATAACCTACGTGAACCAGCTACCTTAATTACAATACAACTTTAGCACTGAAATGTCGGCAGTTAAAGCAAAGCATTCATTAGAAATGAGTCAGTGTTGATTTCTGTTTCTGATCCAGACCAATAAGTTTGTAAAGTCAATGGCAGTGTAAAGCCAGTTGAAGCCAGATGGCACCAGTTGTGGAAGAGCTCATTACATTCTCACTTCTGACAGCCAAAGCAAATCATGGTGAATCATGGTGTCTTTGATTTAGTTGGAAGGCCAATAGTATTTTCAGAAATGAATGAAAGGACGCGCCCACTCTTTATGCATTCAGATATTATATATTTCACAAGGGTAGTGAGAAAGATGGAGAGAGACAAAGAAAGACAGAAAGACTGGGAGAAAAGAGAAAAGTGGCCACAAAACCCTTACTTGACAAGCTCAAGGTAATACAGGATGTCCAAAATAAATGTGTATTATGTCCATCATAAAATGTGTGTAGTGTTCGGCATGTTTACCATTACTTAGAGACAACGGCATATAATATATAATCAACATCTTATAAACGAATGGCAAGGATCAATCGGGATCAATGGGGACATTTGTAAAAAACTAAAAAGGTGTATTACAACGAAATAGGATAATACATCACCTGAAATGTGCAAACACACGATGAAATTAGAGTGTATTGAACTGAACTGATTGCACAGCAAACATGAACTTGTAAACTATAACCATAAAGAATCATGTACTAGTGGATTAATTTAAAGAGTGGAAAATGTCCTCAACAATCACAAACAAATCCAATAGATATGGCTGCTTTGTTACGTGTGGGACTAAGAATCCAACATTTAAAAACACCTTAATTAAAAGAGACAACAATAAACGTGCTATTAGTATTGTGGAAAGACTAGTTGTGCTGGCCTAACAATGTCGAATCAACATAATAAAACGACTTAGAAGCATTTCCCATATTAGGGGTAGTGATTAAAAAATCAAAAGAAAAGACCCGACTTGCTGCAGAACACGCAGCACATCTTTTCGTCTAACGATTCATTTACTACAAATGTAAATAAAGGTGGGAGATTACAAATCAAGATATGCTGGGTTATAATTTCATTTCTGTCTGGTGGTGAAAGTTGAAGCAATATATATCTAGGTAAAATTCTTATATGTGTATTTTTATGTGTGTGTGCGTGCATTTGTGGGGTGTGTGTGGACAGATGTGTGCATTTGTAATGTACCATTGAGCCTGTCTTCCTGTGGCAATTCATAGGACTATTTCAAGTTATATGCAATACTATTTTTTAGTCTCTTACTACACAGCACACAATTGTATGAAAACATTTTTACATTACCTGGATGACACTCGCAACCAGCTACAACCAATTTTTCTCTGAAAGGTGCAGTATTTGAACATGTTGCCGGGGGATAAAGAGAACATTCGCTATAAACTTGACCATTTGTGCAACTGAGTGTTCCTATAAAAAATACAATAATGGCATTTCATTACGATAATACAGTTGGATCAGCCTTTCCATTTTAATGACAATTTTACAATACTTTCTGCCCCCAAATCGTTATTTTCTCAATAATATGCACAAGTATTTAGCACAATTACACAATGAAAAATAATCTTACATTTCTAGTGCAACACTTTGTACCGTACACTACTTACTGCTTGTGGCTCACTTGTATTATCACGCATGCTCCAAAATGGATTTTCAGGTTTTTATCAAACCTAATGTGTTAGGCCAAATGCAAAGATGTATATGGTGCGCGTGGCGTTCTTTACAATTTTCATGTGGGAAACCTCCATACAAATGTGAGAACCCTCTTTGATTCTTCAGACTGTACTATTAAAGAACATTTATTAGAGCAAACCAAACCCCAAGGAAAGTGGAAGAATGTATACCGCTCAGAAGGTTTACATTGTGTACAACTCTGGGAAGTGGGGTTAAGTAAGAGCAGAAGGGCCTTGAGAAACAATCCCCACCTGGTAGAGACCTGGGCCACGTCCCAAATATAGGCCATTGGTTTACTGGTCCACTGCAGGAAATGCAGCAGGGTCTGACTCTTTACCTAGAATCCTTGACGTTTTCCCGTAGATGGGAGGTTCATCCTACCTCATTCTTTAGAGAGCAGTTAGCATTTCAAGCATAGACCATTTTGTATAAACACCTAAAAAAGACCCAAAGTTAACATGGGGCTGTAAAAGGGAAAGTTCCAAATACCCGCAGAAACTCTGTATGCCCCACTCTCGAATTTCTTGCCTCATTTAATGAAAAATCAGCCACTGAGTTTCTGACAGTGGAGCCTCACTTTGCTCTCCTGTGAGGAAACATTTGTCGGCTTCCCAACAGACACGGGGCTGCTGCTTTGAACAAAATACAACAAACAGAAACAAAAAACAACAACGCCTCCAAGGTGCAGGGAGAAAACTCACTCTGAGTTGCTGAGACCACAAAATTGAGGGGAGCTCTAGGTAGGGCTAATAGAGGCATGGCCTCCACCACACTAGCAGTTTAGCAATCCATCTAACAAAGTTTAAATGATTGACTTAATATGTGTTTGAACTGATGACGCATTTATATATCTCTTTCTATTTTATTATAATGTGTGACAGAAAAGATCGTCTGGAAAATGAATAAGATCTGCATAAATGTATTGCCTTATAATACAGCAACTGTGACCATCTACGATCTAAAGCAACTTGCAAGTAAAATAAGGTACAAACTGCTGGTAAATATGAAAGAGACGTTCTAATGCTAACTTTCTATAAATCCTTCAGGTATTTTCTATCACCTACAAAAACAACCACTAATTGTTTCTCATTGGCCCACTGTCTCTGTCTACCAAATAATTCAAATGCCCATCTAAACATGAGACAATTGAAACCATGCATGGAGGACCATTGGAGCCATTACCGAGCCAGCTACGAAGACAAACTTGCTCTCTAATCATTACCATCCATGTGCCAGAAATAGTACCTAAAAGCACGCAGTTCTAATGTTAGTCTCTGGCAGTGGAGGCCGGGACATGGTTGTGATTTGAGGCCAAATGAGACGAGGCCCTGCATGGATACAATGCATGGACTGCTCCCGATGAAAACTATAGTGGTCAAAAAAGTTCACTAAAGATTCTAAGTCCCACTTTAGAAGGGGACTTTGTTACTTTTGAGAAAAAAATTAAGACAATTCCTGCCTGAGTGGGCTGCTGCTGAAATTGTTGCCACTGCTGATTTCAAGGCTTCCATGTGCCACTAAATCTGACGAAGATGATGGTGCATTGATGATTTCCTATGAAACCTTGAAGCCTTCACTCAGAACCTCTTAGTCTACCTTCCTGTTGTCACTGGAGAAGTCTTTGGTAAATCTATGTAATGATTCCTGAAGTGACCCGTTGTAATGTCCAAGAGAGCTGTTGCACTTGCAGTTTTCATGGAAGTGGCAGATTAGCTAAACTTGTTTCTCCTACAGCCTCATGTTTGTTTCTTAACTGAGGTCATCCATCAATAAGGGAGCTGATTTGGCTCCTCTTTTATAGTTTTAGCCACATATACTGAGTCTATCTGAAAATACATTTTCAGAAAAAGTGGGTCTTGCTCAGCAATTTATATTTTTTAAGAAGTGGAGGTGTAGATCCCTTAGCTGAAGCCAGGGTTAGAAAAAGCTCCAGTTCTAATTCTATTACACCTAGGACTAAAGCTAGCATCAGTTTTGTTGATAATTGAGCTCTGAAATGTCTCAGAAATTACTGATGTTTTTGAATGGGGGCCTTCATAGGAATGCTTGGTTTTGTTGGAAGTTATTGAGGTGGTCCATGGGAGGTACTCTTGGAAGGAGGGGAATCAAATAGAATCAGAGAGTATTTTCTTGTAACAAATTTGACATATCTGTGTGGGCACCCCAGATTGTGTGCTTTTTTAGGGACCCTATTTTTGCTGGCCTTAGAACTCTGTGCCTGTGCTCCCCCTTTAAACATGGTAACATTTGCTTTACCTTAATTGACTTATTTAACATGCCTAGCAAATGGTATACAAAATGTTTCCCTGGGCCTGGCAGTTAAATGCTACCTGTGGCCTGCAGCATCTATTGTGTCATCCACTACAGTGGCAGTGAAAATATGGCTTTAGGCCAACCTGTGTAATCTATCAGTAGTAGCATATTGAACCATGCTGCACCGACTTAGTAAAATCACCCTTTTGACAGGTATTCCTGAATTGAAGATTAAATAGGCTACCAGTAAGCGCACATTGTTTCCCACAAGGTAGGGTGCATAATATTTAAGGCATTAGAAACACATTAGACATTAGAAATTACATTTGCCCTCTGTTACTAGACCTAAAATGACATTGTCAATGGTTAGGCTGTAACTGGCAAATAGGAAAATTCAAAGTATATATTATACACTTTATTGTATAACGTTTGATGTGTACCAGCTACAGACTCTATTCAAAGACTTTTTTTTTATTTAAAGCTGATCCAGAAGTCAGATTTGTATTAAAAATATTGAAAATCAGACCTTTAAAAGTTACATTTACACTGCCTGAAGCTAATGGGGGTCAATTTGCATTAGCTCTCCAGTCACTGAGCTTGGCTGGAAAGAGGTGTAAAAGAGACGTGAAACCTGCTAGCAGAGCAGAGACAATGGTCAAGGAGTGGGAAGGTAATTTCTTTCCCTTGGAGGAAGACCACATAGGGAGGACCCAGGAACCCAGTTAACATAAAGGCGCCTTCCCTGTCACAAGTAAATGGTCGGTGACACCTGGAAAGGCTGCAGCCTTTGTCCCCCATAGTCAGGCTGCCAATTATCACAGTGGGAGGAAAGCTACCCCCAGAACCAGTTTTTATTGACAACAGAAGTGGGGACTGTTCATTACCCTGGCCACACCTTTGGGTTGGCACACAGACTCTGCACAAGGGGAAAAGGGTTTCCCCATCTTGGATTTTGAGTGTGCGGGGCACTTTGGGATTGTTTGCAGTAGAGCAAACAGGAACTGCTGAAAAGGTGGGTAGGGTGGCTCCTACAAACTTTTACCACATTAGCCTTGTGATGCTCTTGTGGATCTGGCTAAATTTCCCTCATAGTCTTTCATTTTCCCCTTTTAAAACAGTGCTTGAAAGATGATAAATATCACTGATGAAAACCTGCTTTTGAATTTAAAAAATGCTTGCGATTCAGACAATATAGCCTGCTGTTATGATGCAAAACATTTTTCATTTCAAAATTGCATGTTTGCAAAAAGATTTTATATATTGTGAAAGTGCTACAGGATCCCATGGATAGGCAGAGGCATTCAACCACAAAAGATCAGTAACAAGTTTCGAAGAATTCATACCCAGGCTGACAGAATGCCATTGAATTGCTAAGTCATGATCATGAGATGAGATGAGAACTAGGGCAGGGCTTCAGAAATCCCCTGACCAGCAGTTTCTGTGGAGGGGACCGCCAATAGATCTCCAACCGTGGAGCCAGCCGAGCCATCGAAAGGTAAATAGGGCAGGCAAACTGCAAAATTTACAGATGGGTTCACACTCTAACAAACATAAACGATATCCTGATCCTTTAGTGTCTGCTTTTGTAGGCTATTATTCAAAATATTATAAAATAGAATAGCTTTTAAAATGGGCATATTTTTACCTATAAACAATTGACCCATTAACTAAAAGAAATACATTTATGGTTGATTAAAACAGTAACTGAAAATGGAACACATACCACAGACAATGCTAGAATTCTTCCTCCAGTCCTTCCACGTATCACTACATCCGGATTCGCCACAATGTCGTGCTAGCTCCTGAAAAACACTACATGCACCTTTTCTCTTGTCTGTTTCTGTACTTGTGCAATATTCTATACCACACGTTTGTTCAAATTTGTTGAAAACTTGAGTATTAATACCGCATCCATTGAAGTATTTCCTTGCTATACTCCTGCAATACTGAAAACATAATGATATGTGATGTGGGTAAGACAGTTGTTCGCATATCAATTACACTTATGAAGCTTTCAAAAAGTAATACAATTCATTTTTAGGCTATAGGCAAGATGTCATTCATGGTAAAATTATTACATTTTAAACAGGGGTTTATGTTCAGCCTCCTTCAGCGATTGACTTCTTTAGCTTAAGGACCTTCAGCCATGACCTGAGACATTGTCAATCTTATCTTAGTTCAGCCAACAGAAGTATTTTAGTCTCACCTTCTTTTTAGTGGCTGTTTGTGTGTATCTTTATGCCTCTATAGGAATGTATGAAGGACTATTTTACTTCTGAATAGTAAACTGTCATCACACATTTAGGGCCATATGTACGAAGCATTTTTCTGGTCGAAACAGGCCGATTCACAGAATTGGTCCGTTTACAACCGGAAAAATGCTTTTTGGAATGTACAAACCCCAAATTGCTATTTGGTAACTTGTTACTGAATCACAATTTCGGTTTTGCGATCCAGTATTTGGAAAGGGCGTGTTTAGGGCGTCCCTTCTAAATACCGAAGGGCATTGGTATATACAAATGTTTTGAGACCAAAATGTGTCACAAAACATTTGCACTCTACCTCCAACTCAAAGTTGGTGGTAATATATTCACAAAGTAGGAGGGGCCTCAATGGGACCCCCTTCCCCTTTGTAAATGTTGGGAAAACATTTTTTAAGAGCAAGCAGTGGTCCCACGGACCACTGCCTGCTCTTAAAAAATGAAAACAAACGTTTAATTTTTTATTGTTAAAAAGCATCCCATTTTCCCTTTTGGAAAATGGGTTGCATTTCATCAACACACAAAAAAAACTTTATTAAAAAGCAACCACAGACATGGTGGACAGCTGACCTCAGCATGTCACCATCCCTGTGATGGCTGAGAATCCTAATGGGTTGCAAACCTCGACCGACCTCATTAATATTCATGTGGTTGGATGATTTGTGACCCAATAGGAATCGCAAGTATGAAACAAAAGGTTTCATAAATAAATAATAGCAATTTTCAAATAGCGATTTAGATAAAATCGCTATTTGGAAATCGCTATTTCAATTCTTTTGACATATGCCCCTTAATTCTTTATCTCATTTCAGCTCTATAAACACAATGTACAGTGGCCATTGTTATTGCATTTTGAGTGTAAGTGTCAAACTATTGTCCAGACGAATTGTTGTTTCTTTTAGTAATTGACTCAAAGAGGTAGAATTTATTCCAGAAAAGGAAATAAGCTACTCAAGCTATATTCCAAATGCTAAGGCACACTGGTGTTTCATAAATAAAAAAAGGCAAGCTAGGTAATCTACTAACAAAGTGGATATCAGTACCAAAGTATGAGCCATGAATGAGGGGTGGGATGAAGGGGTTTATAGTACATGGAACACAGAATCTGGTAATGATATTTCAGATGCAAATTGACAAAAAAGAAAAACGCTTGCAACAGAAAAGGCAAATTTGGCCACTTGGAAAACGTCAGCAACAAACACTCTGGTGAAACAAACAAAATTATTTTTGACAAAACATGAACAATCACACAATATAAATGGTAAGATCAAATACAATCCATAAAATAAGGGTGTAAGTGAAGCAGGTTTCCAGCTGAGGACACTGCAACAAGATGAGTCTGATTCCCAAAAGCATGGGGTAGAAAGGCAAAGATAACTTAAGGTTGGCACTCTCTCTCTCTTTCTCTCTCCCCCTCCCTCTCGTTCTGTGTCTCCTTATCGAAGTGAGAGCACAACCACATCTAGAGGTGGGATGGGAAACTAGTGATAAAGCTGATAGTTTGAAACTTGTGTGCCAGCGACGAATCGACTCCTCTCACCACTTTTCTTATGAGAAATAGCCATGTAACAGTGTTTTTGGCCTATGGCTGAGCAGTTGCTAGGATGGTGTAGATAGTTGTCAGAAGCCTAATGAATAGGAGTCGCAAAGTCACCATGGTATCTTTATCCTATTCTCAAATTGTAGTTTTTTCCAATTCTCAATAGGTGCGAAGATTTGACACAAAAAAAGAAAAGAAAGTGAGGAAGAAGTAGAGAAAACATCATCAGGCAGCATAGTCTCCAGAAATTAAGCTTCTGAGACCACAAACTATATTGTGACTTGATTCAGAAGAAGCTTTACGAGTGTAAAGTCTGCAGAATATTGTGGAGTAGCTTCTGTAGCAGTCCTACATGTCACTCTGTCACGCATTTGCCAGGAGGCAGTCGCTTAAGATGCCTTAGTTTTGGTGCCATGAATGATGGCACCAAATGAAGGATCTGTTGGGTATAAGGCAGATGCTGGAACAATTTTCAGAGTGGGGGTGCTGCAATCAATGCGACATCACTGAAGTCATAGGGAATGTGTTAGATCCAAGTTTTTCCCAAAGAACAAGTACAGTAAATGAGCCACATTCATTCAGCAGAATAGTGGTAAAGGTTTGGAGTGTAGCCAGTTGCATATTTTGGAGAAAACCGTTGCAAATATATTACAAAAGAATGGTGTGGCAGCATAATGTTATTTACAGACATCACATTGTCCTTTGAAATGGCCACAAAATTCTCACCAACATGTAGTTCACTCATAAAAGTATATAGCGTGCAAATGATAATGTGTGAAATAGTTTTCAGGAATTATTTATCATTTCTGCATACCAATTAAAGTGGCTTCATTTGTTCTGACCCCATGAAAATCTTGGTTTCCAGCACACTTCAGAATTATTCTTACCTAACTGCTGGCATATTTTGAAATATTTGCACAGTTCCTTTACAGATATTAACATTTTGTTGTGTGTTATAATAAATGCCATCCTAGAGCTTTTCCTTTCACACTCCTTGTACCCCAGCAAGATTGTCCGATAGTTCTCTTTCCAAAATCCTCTAACTTTGGATCCAGGGAAAGAAACGTAAACACCAATCTCCGTAATAAAAGAATAAGTAGCAATTTGTATGAAGACATAACCTGACATTTGACCTCTACCTTTAAATGCACAGCAAATGCAACAAAATATAAAGCCATCCTTAATGCCCATTCACCAGCTGAACTCTGTATAACTATTTTGGGGGTGCTGCAGTACCCCCACACCCCTACTTCCAGGTCTTAGATGCAGGAAGTAGTAAATGTTGTTGTGCAACCTTAGTTGCAGCTTCACTGACATAGTTGCCGCCAAGTAGTCTGAACATTTGGTGTGCCGTGGCACGTCAGTGGCTCCAAATGGCTGGTGGCATAATGCGTATGTCATAAAGACAAAAAATTGTGACATTAGTTACCAATCCCGAAACATGAGGAGACTAAAGAGTGAAAAACACATCAGATTTGAAAAAGAAGCAGATCTATATCCCTGTTATTGATAACAGGTGTGTGCCAGTGAAGTACGTTTTGATCCACACCTAAGGGTGGACATGGTGACTAAATGGAATCGCATATGACATAAATCCAGGTGTAGACTTGGATGAAATACAGTAAAAGTAGCAAAGATCGTTGCAATGTGCTAATGATGTCAGAAGGAGAACTGCCTCTGTCACAACTCATAATTAACAAAGATGTCCAGAAAATGCAGGTGTTGGAAGAATCCAATGCTTTAAATGGGAAAAAATAACTGCAGGTACTTATTAAATTGAGCTAAGGGTGTGGCTAGTGGGCGGGGTTAAGGGAGGGTCAGACATGATGATATGAAAACACTTCTATTGAGTATTCATTTTACCCTTTCATTGCCCTTGTTAGTAGTCATAAACTTTCCATATGTTCAGATTAACAGCTACATATGCTAATAAACTGGTGTGAAGACCTGCTGGGAACAAACCCTAAATCATAATGGAAGGAGCTTCTAAACAATGAGTACAGCCAAGCCATCAAAAGTACTATTAGCACTTTCAGGCTAATAATCATTGTACCCCAGGATGAGAGTGCCATTTACCCCAGTTGCAGGACATACCAAAACATGTGAGAAATCTATCAATATAAACAAAATGTGTTAACTCGTTACACAAAATGAAGGCCAAACCCCAAATATTAATGTTTCCTTGTTTTGTAATATTTGCAGCTTCTTAATGTCATACTGCTCCTACTTGTTTGCATTTGGCACAAACCTTTTAGATTCAAGAGTGCCCATACATACACACAGAAAAAAGCATTACACACATTTCTTTTCAAATACTTCCTGAGTGTCCTGATTCTCTTCCTCTCTGATTTTGTTTCTGTCTCACACAAAAACATTCACACAAGCAGGCCAACACACACACAAATATACAGACGAGCAGGCAAACACACACACAAACAAGCAGACAAATACAATCTATCAGTCTTCACATTTCTAATCTCTCGATCCCTCCCCCTCTCACTACTATCCCATTTGTATCTGTTTCTCTCACTGCCCCACTCTCTTTATCCCAATTACATCCTATCATTCCCTACCATCACTTTCTATTTTTAATCTGCCATCTCCATGCCTCTCTTACTCTTTCCATAGCTGTCTCGAGCTCTTCCCCATCTCTATCTGTGTTTAACCCTTGTGTCTTTCTGTTTCTCCTTTAAACTCCCCTTTGCTCCTTCTATCTCTGCCCCCTCACTCTTCACCTTCTCTCACCCCATTCTCCATCCTCTACGTTGGGAGGCCAAGGGGTGAAAATGGCCCTTCTTACCGGGAAACAGCCTTCACATCGGGGTCGTTACATCGCGTTACCTTTACAGCGCGGTCGTTACAACGACCGCGTTGTTACAAAGCGATGCCTTTACATCGCAAGTCATTAGATCGACTTGCTCTAGATGGCGCTCCAACCTAAGGAATAGTATTATTTACTATTCCAACACCTTCCCTACTGTTGTGCAGGCTGGAGTTGGAATAGTAAATTATACTATTCCTAAGGTTGGAGTGCCATCTAGAGCAAGTCGATCTAATGACTTGCGTTCTAAAGGTATCGCGTTCTAACAACGCGGTCGTTGTAACGACCGCGTTGTAATGGAACGCGATGTAATAGCATGCGTTGTGAAATGCAATATTCCTTCTTACCTGGGTTCCTACGTGGCCACTCATGAGCAGGCCCTCTCCCCTCTCACTCATTCAGTCTGCACATATCACTGTGCCCCAGGCAGTCAATGTTCCATACACTAACTAACAAGATGAGCCAGCATGGATGCCCGGCAGGGGGCTGTTGAGGACAATGAGAGCTTCCATCTGGGTGGGGAGGGAGCAGAGGCCCTCTTGCCCCTGCGGCAGGCCTCCAGTAGGCTGTTCAGGCCCCTTTGGGCCTCTTGCCACAGATGAATGATACAGAGAGAGGCCAAAACGGCCAACATGTTGCCAAAAAAACGGACCCAAAGCTGGCCCTCGGGCACTGGCCCAGTGCCCACCTTATTAGTCTGACCCTGAGTACCGGTACTCTCCTTGGCAGTGTAGAGGGCCGGTACTGATCTTGGTAAAAATAAGAAGTGATGGTACTCAGTACCTGTGAGTACCGGCCCATTTAAAGCACTGGACAAATCCTGTTTTGGATGGCTTAGTGGTTTGGCCTCACTCAATGGGGAACAACTGTGTTTTTTCACCAGAACTGAATTCCAGAAAGATATCAGTCTTGGAGCAGAATGATGGTGACACGCAATTGGTGTGGTGATGCTAAGTTAATTGACCATTAGCAAGACACATCAGTGACTGTGACACGTGGCCCAGTGCTGGTTTTGTCTGTGTTAAGGACCCTGCTATTTATAGCTTTGGCCCAGACTAGCGCTGAAATGTTCTTCACGCTTTTAAGCTAGGGTTCGCATTGCAGCTCTAGGCTTCCTGTAATGGTGCCCACCCGCCCGTGAAGGCAATCTCTCACGGTATTATCTCCTACTTTGCTTGCTGCGTATCTTTGAGGGTAAACGTCCTTCCGCCTTCATGAAGTCTCACTTACAGCACAGGTAGCCAGCACTGCGCCTTGGCCCCTCCAAATCTCTGCGCTCATACTGACTTGAACTGTACTGTTTTGTAATTGGGTGTCTGCCGCGGCACTCACCCAGTTGCCAAACAGCACACAACATAATAAGCTGCAGTCAGGTATCCTACTCCAAGCTTGCAGCCTCTTCCTCTCAATACATACCTGTTATATCCTGCTTAGGTATTCATCTATCTTCCCTGTTATCTTGGCTCCCAGCTGCTCAGCCAGTGTGAGTGTTCTGAGTGGAATGTTGGTGTGGTGATGATGTATGGGCTGCTTGGGTGCCTGTGTGGTGAGGTGTGACAGTTGGAGTATGGGCTGAGCAGCAGGTAGGCTGCTCCTGGTGGGGCTGCTTTACTTGGATACCATCCTGCAGCTAAGACCAATAAAGAATCTTCAAAGTTACTCCTCAGCTACTTGTCGTACATCACAACAATACCCTTCAGATTTGGTGCATATTTGCCTACCTGGATCATGTTGGTCTCTTGGTGACCGTAATCTGGGCCCTCAGTCATATCCACGAGCAGAGAACAAGCACAGATCTGGACCCCAGACAGGCACACACGCTCAATAAAAGCTCTTAGACATCGACATGCTAACTAGCTGCAGCCATTTAAGTGCAGGCTGGCCCCACCATACCTGGGCCCTGGTGCCACGGCACCCACTGCACCACTGATGAACAGGTGACTGAAGTCCGATTTTTACTGTTTCTATGGCTCTGTGGGGTAATGTATGCATCATCTGTTTTTTATTGGTAGCTTGCGGACATGCAGCCTTGAATCTTTCTGAAGATAATAAATGGAGCACTATCAGTTTTGCTGATATCAGATATATGGTTCATATGAATTTGCACTAGTTGGGGTCTGAAGAGAAAATGAGTGGTATGTGAGAACCTGGTGCTGGTGACCTTCAGTCACTTCAGTCTCAGGCTTTTGAACATGCCCTTCTTCAGAGCTTGCGGATGATGGATAAGCGCCTCTCCTAGAGAGGAGATACTCTGCAGCACATGACCAACTCAGGAGCTTATGCTTAGAAAAGTGATTTAAAGAACAGCAGGAGGTCACTTGTACATGTGCCAACAACCTTGTACATTGTCCATGAGGCGGTGATGGGGATGCTGGGGGTGGGGAAACTAAGGGTGATGAACCATCATATGGATGAAATAGAAAGGAAGGCAAGAGGAGCATCAAGAGGAAGAACCTTGTGAACCAAATGAGGCATTTGCAGCATCCAGACTGATGTAACGTAATATAAAATGAATACAAATATATCAATATACAAAAGCGAATATGCATTTTGAACAAAATGGCAACACAAGAGCAGATCACAAAGTAATAATAAGATATCATGATGAGGAACAGAATATTTATATAAGAAAGAAAACAGAGAAGAGCAGCAAAGCAATTTTAGGGGGAAATGTAAGAGATTTGTTAGAGCACGTTGAAAATAATCAGAAAATGTTGTCAGGCTCATATACGATGGTAATGTCATTCTATGTGAGGTTGAGTTTGGGGGTGACTGAGGTTGGGTGCCCTTTACTGAAGCCGGCTGGGGGATATAAATAACGTCGGTCAATATATTGGCTCGTGGTCTCTCAGTCAAGCGCAAAAACATGCAACAATGAAGACTACATATCTAGAAAGTTCCAACCACCATAAGCTTTCAACCCGGAAAGACAGCTGATAACAGGTTTTATTAGTACCCCAATTACGTAGCTTTGTGCTCATATAATCATTCATCTCAGATTGATGAAAGTTTGCAGCAGCCTGCTAGAGTGCATGTGTCGTTATATAGGGATGTTAGGTGCAAGCACTTAGACCACTAAGCTATCTTACTGGATTACTGTAAATTGTCACGGTTGCAGGCTCAACAAAACATAGAAATAAAATAATAAGAAATGTGAGTTGGATGAATCACCAGAGTAGCAGAATTTGACATATACTTATCTCTCTGTAATGCTAGTTATCACTGTATTAGCTCAGTTTACAGAACCGAATACCTAATGGGGTCTCACTTCCTGGAATGCTTACAGTCAAGACATGCAGAGAGTTTACAAGAAAGAGGTGATAAGTATTTATTGCTCACAGAAGCTTCCTTATGGAAAACTCCAGCAGTTAAGTTTTGCAATAGAAGTTTGTGCTGGAAAGATGCATAAAGACTGCATTTTTAAGGACTGAGTAGGTATGGCTAGGTGCCATGTTATGTTATTTTGGATTCCTGAGATTCAAATATAATCTATATGTCAGAGAGTAGTTTGGCTACAATCTTCATGCAGATTTCTTTCATGTTTTACAGAACTTGATGCCTGAAGGCTTTTGAGGTATGCTAAGAGAGCATAATGGAGGCCACAGATAGTCTTCATCTACACTCTGTGATTTAAACATTCTGTCAGATGGCCATGGGAAAGATCAATATAGTACAGATAAATATGGACTTGCATGGAGCCAAGATCTTGGTATTAGGTTAGATGGTATTCTGTGGAATAACTTATGCAAACACTTTATAGTGTTGAAAAGTAATCATACTATACCCTTTACCTAATAGAAAGTATTGTACAGACTTTCTTACTTCTGATCCATATGGCGGGCCTAGTGATATGTGGTGCAACATTAATTTGGGCATTTCGACTTTGGAGAGGAAAGTTAGATCACATACTATAGAGTTGTAGAAGTAGGGCAAGGTTTTGGATGATGATCTATAATCCAACAGATTTAGTTTGTTTAGTAGTGGGTACCAATGTAGATCGGTGACTTTATTTCTGGCAATATTTCATAGTATTGAAGAATCATATGTCTTTAAAATTGCAAAGAAAGCATGGCTGTCAAGGGCTCTTTCTATTAAAAGAAATTGAGTCTGAGTGTCTGCAAATGTTGACAATTGGAGAATGGAATTTAAAATTACTAGTACTCGCCAAATATGAAAAGGTGACATATCAACAAATGAATTTCTTATAAAAACATGACATTGTATAGTTCTCACTTAAAGTATATATAAATAAATGTTGGTGTATTTTTCAATTGATTTATACATTTACCTTATATTGTTATATTCATTTCTCCCTCTTCATTAGGAAAGATTTTTAGTGCTTGTGCGTATAACTGTATTTGAATTATAAGTAGAGGGGCCATATTATCAGTGGTGGCTGGTAGGGGACAGTGGCGAGGAGGCATGGAAAGGTGGGGGGGTTTGGAAAAAAAATAAATAGAAAAGAAAGGAAAACTTACCTGGTGGTCACTGTCACTAGCCGTCACCTCTTCTCCGTCACAGGAAGCACCCAGGCTCCCAGACTCTCCTGACCAATCACAAAGCTGCCTTACAGCAGCATTATGATCGTATGAGCGCCGTGGTTCAGCACTCAGAGAGCAGGACTGGGAGACTGGGCATGTTCTCCTCCCAGGCTGTGTAATACAGCCTATGGAAAACATGCAAAGTGCAGATGAAGGTTTGGCCGGCCCGAGACGGTCAGCCAAACCGTCATGCGCACTTATGGTGCAGCCACCACTCCTCCTCCCTCAATGTCACATGAGCCCAGCCCCGCCCCGCAATAACTTAACCTGGCTGCAGTGCAACTGCAACAGTAAAAAAATGATAATAATGTTCCGTTATTATCATTTTATTTTTCCTTTGCACTACTTTAAAGCAGTAGGGCAACGCTCCTCGGTCTTAGCCAAGGAGCCACCGCTGCATTTTATTATTTGCTCCACAGATTATGGGACATTTGTCAGTATATGCCCCTCTCTATGGAAAAGCATGGAATTTAACCAATGCACACTAAGAGGTGTGCTTAGCCAGTCACTCCAGAATTCACTCTCACTGGAATTGAAAGTGCCTAGGGATAACTGAAACACTCCAACCTATGGTGTCTGGAGGCTTGCAACATCATCTCTGGGACTCGCTGCTGAAATTCATTTGGTGGATACTATGTGATCAATCCCCTTGTGCACTACTTTCTCCTCAGCTTAGCCCCTCTTGCCAAATCTCAGCCAAGTTCTTTAACCCTCCTTTTTGAGCTCCTACAAATATGGGAACCAGCAGAGCTCCAGGTATTGAATTTGTATAGCTCATCCTTTCTTAGGAGGTTTGGGAAGAAGGGTGGTATATTTAGAATGGAAGCATTAAACAGTGAGCACCCACAAACAAGAAGAAAGGACTCCCAATTTGATAATGGGAAGTTGTACGCCATTGTGAAAGTGACTGTTGTGTTGCTCAGTCAGAAATGCAATAACTGTTACTAAACTAAATTAAATTAAACCACAGGAACTACACAAACAATGAGTCACTCTATCATAGTTTGAACAGTAAATGCTTACATTTAGTCCTTCATCACATGCGTCTAAGGTGATTATAAGGGTCTCTGCTGGAGTTGGAGTAATGATGTTGCTTTGAAAAAAATCTGTAAGTGTTGCTGGATCATTCCCTGAAAAGTACAAATATATTTTTATGTCAATAATTTTTAGAGCATTAGGAGATATTTTTTTTAAAAAGGAGGAATGTTATTATTAAACAGAAAATGCAATGGAGTAGCGATTTAGCTTTAAATTGCAGCCTAATGGCTCGAATGGTTCAAGACTAAGGGTCTGATTTGGAGTTTGGCAGACAACATGTGGTGTAGTAGCCTGTCCGCCAAGTCGATGGTCCACCTGCTCTATGCAGAGTCGGACAGACCATCATGTTTCCAATGACTGTATGCCTGGCTAGTTTTACAAGTGGAAGCCCTACATCAACAGCCTGATGGAGTTGGAGTTGTCAGTGTAAGTACATCAGACCATCCGCCCTATTTAGAGCGAATGGTCTGATGTACTTTTTTTTAGTTCAGTACTGTCAAGGAAACTCTGGCAGTCCCAAATTGAAGAAAAACAGAAAAAGACCCTCACAACCTGGGAGAAAACACCCTGGGAGTTTAGGTCTCAGGGTCATTCGTTTTTTGCTTTTCAAAAATAAACCTCTGCTTTGGGAGTTTGTTTTTGAAAAACATAAAAGTTTGCTGAGAGGCTGCCTGAAACATGGTGGCCACTCAGCAAACTATCAGTGTCTTCAGAAAGGCTGCTATGGCAGTGGCTCTTCTAAAAGCACCGAGACCTCCGCTGGGCTGGCAGAGATCTCTAAATATGGTGGGCGATAGTCCAGCCAGGGTGGGTGAAATAATTTTCTCCCCCACCATGATGGACGGCAGGCCGCCTGCCATATTGTAAATGAGGCATTAAGTGTCTTACTTAGAGTTTGGCGGACATGCTCCTATGTCACATATGTAGCGGATATCGCGTCCACCATATTACAGGTGTATTATAGTCAATATAGCTGATGGAGTCCTTGTCCACTAACGTCAGTGGCAAAACAAAATTTGAGGAGTCCCCCCTGCAAGGTGCAGGGAGAGCCCCCCCTCCTGATTTTATCAGGAGCTCTCGGTCGAGAGTACTGTGCTGAGGTGGCCCCCAAGCTGTCCCCCTGCAGCTCGCCCCGCCCCGCACCACGGGGGCTACAGGGGCCAGTGTTACGCCACTGACTAAAATCTGAATAAGGCCCAGATCTTGCAGCAAAGCCATTCCGGGGGGAGGGTAAGGAGTACTTATGGCAGAATTAGGACACTTTGCTGTCAGGATGTCAGGTCCCACTGAAACAACATTTCATGCTAGTGCCTATTAAAAAGGTAAAAACCTGGACAGTTCCTCATTTTAGACATCACAAACATTGCATTTTATTTAAAGGTTAGAAGCAATCGCACTTGTCACAGTTAGTATATAAGAGTTTTTAAAAAGTTGTCTTAGTGTTCCTCACCAGGCTGGTCAACGCCGTTGCCACACTGTCCACACGTTTTATACTGTTTATTCATTTTGAACTAAAATAGAAAAACAAAGCACTCATTTAATAGTAAGTGTCACAATTGTCCACAAATATTCCCTTGTCCTGATTGCCTTTGTAAGCGTGGAGCTTAATGCTTATGATTTTCATTTAAGCCATTTCTGTCATTTACGAAAATTTAAAGGAGTAGCAAACCTGATATCACTAATATGTTGGTCTCATGACATCACAGGAAGTGACATAATTTGGACTTTCAAATCATAGTATGTAACTTGGCATGGCATTTGATCTTGAGTCACAAAGAGTGGACCCTATATAGTGCCACTAGGAAGAAGGCTGGTTTCCATTTCCACAAACAGAAGATAAACCTTACTACCCTCTGTTTTTAGGCCAACTGCCTTTACCCGTAATCGGCATACACATGCTCAATCCCCACCTAGCAATAAAAGCAGCAACTACCCAAGTGTTCTGGTGAAGGTTGCATAGGGGAGGCAACAGAAGGGAGGGCAGACAGGAAGAAGATAAGGGAGGCTACACCATGGAGTAATGATATTATTATTGCAAGTAATTACACATTACCACAATGTGCATCTTTCTTGTCCCAATTATTATGTTTGTGAGGCTGTACGCTCAAGCACACTCAGTTAACCCCACTCCTGCTGACCCAATGAGAGTCTAGGATTCACAAATCCAATGATAAATTCTTTTTTGATAAATATTTTATTGCTTGGGGCCCCTTTGAACCGATCACATGGGTCTGAAATGTTCACCCTTCTCCCTTGTGCTCTTTTTAGGTCGAGCATTCGAGACCTCCTGTATATACTTTAGTATATACTTATTCTATACTTATATGTGTATGTACTTTGTGGGCTCTGGAGATCAGTCCTAGGACTTGTCTGCTTCCGCTTCGGGACTTTGTTTTCTGTTCAACTGCCTCTATTTAACTGTCTTGATAGAAAACGACCAGCAGAGGTCAGTAAAATACCAGAATTGCTTTCTGCTGAGGGACTTTCTTTTTTTATTTTTCCAGCAACTGCCTCTAATTAACTTTCTTGATAGAAAACGACCAGCTGAGGTCAGTAAAATACCAGAATCACTTTAGCATTCTCTAGATTCCAGTCCAGAGAAATTGTCTTCCACGAGCACCCGTAGACAATAATATTTTTTTCAAATCTTGTATTTTCAGTGATATGACCGCCGAAGGCCCTGATTTTATATTAAAAACAGAGCTTTGAACTATACCATTTCCCGCTGAAAGGCAATATTTCTCTCCATGTGTTCCCATACCTGGCGTGTCAGGCAGTTTGATGCTTACTTTCCCTCCATGTTAAAGAACAGTAGATGTTTCAGCACCCAGGCTAATGTGTTGCATAGCTAAATACATATAAGGTCCCAAAGGCGAAACCGATTGCATTGCAAATGCTTGTTTCTTTTTCTTTTCCCAGCTCTGTAGTGGCAAGGTTGGTGGGCCACTCTCTGTGTTTCTGTGTTAATTCCTGTTTTCATTTCACTTTATTTTGTTTATGTTTGTGATGTTTACATTTTGTTTGCAAATTTATGAGGTCACCTTTAGAAAGCAGAATTTTTTACTTTCCATTACCTTTCATCTTGTAATTCCTATTGCATATGTTTACAAAATATATAAATAAACAAACAAGTAAATAAATAAATCATCAAAGCCAAACCCATTGCTTTACCAACGGTTGCTCACATTGATACTGGTATGAACAAGCAACACACCCCTGCATAGTTACCATTACTTTACTTCTCTGTCAAACATGTCCACAAGTGTTCCAAGGTGATTCCACTTCAAGCATCGTCATAGGTCAGCCATTTATATACTTACATGAAATGCAGTTTCACTCATAGTGATTTGTGCAATCCCTCTGCGGCTAATTATTGTCTTGTACATTCCAAGTTGCTGTACTCTGTACACCTTGTTAAAATGTGGCAAGGTAATCCTGTAAAAAAGAACAAATTCAAGATCATTTACTTTTGAACGTGGTCATGTTGTCCCAGCCAGGTATATATTCATAATGACACAGCATTTGCTGATGGGCACAGCCCGCCAAGACCTTTACAATACAAGATGCTCTCATTAGTACATGATTGCTAGCGTAACATTATTCACAACGTTAGTTCTGTCCAAGTACTGCAAAATCTACTACTGCACATGACTGACAACTATTTCCTATCACTTGGGTAAATATCACAGCAGCATATAAGTTAAATGCCTCTTTTTTAACTAGGACTGCTACGCTTACCTTCCCAGTGTGGAGCTCCATCAATGGGAGTAGGATAAAGTTGACTTGTCTTCAAAGGTCCTTCTGGGACAGATCGTGGGAATATGCTGTTGATTAAAGCATCTAGGAATGGCAACAGCCCTGCCCAGCATGCCAAACAAAATCGGTGTGGTGGGCTAACGTGCAAACTAAAGATGGCTGAGCTTTAAGACTCAAGCCAGTTATAGCCCAAGGTCCGCGTGGACTCTTGAGCCAAAAAAGAGTCATGATTTCATGTACCTTCTGTCCAGCCCCTGTCCTCCCACGTCATTTTAACCCCCCTGTCTTCCTCTCCCAGAGACAGCGGAAGAAGTGCTGGCCAGGCTACCCTTCTAGCCTTCTGGCAATGTTTATCACAGCCGGGGTCCATCTGGGCAGATCATGAAGACACCATAGAGTGCTGTAAAAGTGCCCACAGAAGGGCATCATGGTACTGATGTCTCACATAGTCTACAGGGTGTTCGGACAATTTGAGAAATCATCTGCATTATTTGCCACTCCAAGTGCTTTCACGGCACTCCATAGAGTCTTCAGACCCTCTGAACTGCAGTGCGCTCTCATCCCCATCCCTGAGGAATTCAAAAACGCAAAAAGTCTGAAGTCACGTGGGTGAGCTTAGAGTGAACGTCTGTGTGCAGCCCACTTCTGCACTTCACATCTTTAATCAAGTGGAAACCTGTTACTCTGTGGGATCTCGAAGACCCGTGGTTTTGCTAAGAAGTGTAATCGCCTTTCGTTGATGAGTTTGAGCTACTCCTGAAATTGTTCTCTTTGTTAAATCAAGGGAATTTGGCGATATTAGCTCTAAAATAAAGTGCCGTGCTTTCCCTTGAATTAACTTTATACTTTTTTTCTAGAAAGAATTCGTGCATTAGCTTGATTTACTGTTTGATACCACGCATATTTACCTCAAACAATAAAACAAAAGAACTCTTTTGTGGTGTGAACCGAGAGAAAAAAGAAGATACCTAAATAGCACAATGTTTAAACGGAAATGCTGGGGTAAATAAATACCAGTTTCCTCGATCATCACAATTTAAGAACACCTCACATATTTCAGTTAGGCAGGTGCACTGTTCATAAAACGTTCCTTATGCACGGTTTAATACACTAAACCTACGCCCATTCAATACTAACAATTCATGCCATGTGTAGGGGGCACAAAGTTTTGACTTTGGATCACTAATCGCACCAATGTCAGACCAAAATAGGGGAGGGGATCATGAATATTTCTAAGTCCATGTTTCGAAGCTATCATTTCCAATAAATGTCACTCAATGAAGTGATATAATCAAAAGCACTAAAGTGAAAAGATTTTAAATGTTAAATGAATTACTTTTTACAATTTTGAAGAGTTGGCAAATGTTTGCATGAAGCTTGTGCTAGAGCACGAGTCTAGCCTTCAGAATATATATTGACTGCCCAGCTCGTGCTCTGACTCTAGCTGGCTTGCCCTTCACTAATGCAAACAGAGTGAAGTTAATGAATAATGTAAAACAGACTGGTCATGGTGTTTAGTCATAATTGGCTCACACGCCATTTTAGTACTTCACGCCAGAGGTGGGGTCATCTAATGTTCCTTAAGATTTTACAGCCATTCATTTACATAAAAGGACAAAATGATAACATATAAAGGCCAATCAGCTGCTGAATCGCAAAGGGCACACCCTAAACAGTAAATATGTTTCATCATTCATTTATTTAACATTTTTCTATAGTGCTGGTGCAGTGGCGGCTCCTCCGCTATGGTGGAGGAGTGTCGCCCCACTGCTTTAAGAAGTACAAAGTTAAGGAAATATAAAATGATAATAACTTTGAGGTATTATCATTTTATGTTTCCGTGCTGCTTTGCGGGCGGGCGGGTGGACAGGGCTGCTCTGCGCTCGAAGCAAGGCAGGGGAGGAGTGGTTTGCTCACTCCTAAGTGCACATGACTGTTTGGCCGCCCCTCTTGGGGCCATTCAAAACAGTCAAGCGCACTTTCCCTATTCTCCATGCTGGCTGCATTACATGCCCAGGCCCCCATTGCCTGGCTGAGCGTTGAACCAGGACGCTCAGACCAATCACAACGCTGGATTTTAATATTTCTTTTACATTGCCCTTCGACCCCATGCCCGCCCACCACCCATGAGCCATGCTAGCCACCACTGTGCTGCCCCCAAAGGCTTTAGTGTGCTTTAAAAGGCACATTAGAAAAACACTTCAAAGTATAAGGAACTGAGCCTTCATGGCAAATCCGCGTAAACATTTCATTAACTGGCGGGGGGCTTTTTGTGATTAGATCAGATGAAGTTGGAAGAGATGCTCTTTCAAGAAGGAGAGGGAGTTTTGTTCAGGAGTTATAAAAATTGGTTATCGCACTGGTGAAGGGGTGACTCAAAAACGTATGGTATTTATGTTAGAAAGACAGTTTCAAATTCAATCCTGGGCTTATTTGGTAGTGTAAGAAATTGGCTACTGGCTGGGAGGGGTGTAACACTACTCAAGCAGCAACCACAACCTTTGTCAGGGTTAAGTCACAAGCAAACCCCAAATTCACCTATGCTTAACCCTCTGGTAGCTCGGAACAAAAACATCCAGGCTAAAGTTAGAAGCAATGTGCATATGATTTACCCAGTATTTCAAACAGTAAAACACTGAAACAACACAAGAAAAATTCCACACCAATTTAGAAAAATAGAGTAAAATGTAATAAATAATTTAAGACCAGAATGACAAAAATCCAATCAGTAGAACCGGAGATATGCAATATTAAAGAGGGACAAAGTCAGAAGTTCAGGTCGACCACGATGGAGCGTGGGCCAGCTACAGGCACCCAGTTAGGCCAGCTGAACAAGAGTACCTTAAATCCTGGTTGCGGAGCATGGAGAAGTCTCGCATCAAGGATGTGTTGAGCAGCTGCCATTCCTAGGAGCTGCGCGACTGTGATGCGAAGGCTTGAGTCGAGGATGTGTTATGCACCGGTTTGTTTTGAAGGAGCTGCAGGGCTTGCAATGCGGAGTCCTGTGTTAGTGTCGAGAATGGAATCGATGAGGGGCATGCAATGCAAGGACCGGTGCTGAAGATGCGTTTTGCACAGGCTCTGATGCAGAGTTTTTGGGAGGCAATGCGATGTGTCAGTTCCGCTGGGACCACAGCTGGGCAGGCACAGCACCTTCAGGCCTACTTCCAAGGGTCCAGGACTGGGGTGACTCCACTTTGGAGGGCAAAACTCACAGCTGGCTGAGTCCAGGTGCTAGGTTCAAGATGGAGAAAGCGTGTTCTGTCACTGAGGCTTGGGATCAGGAGGACAGATAACTAGCCCTTGGAGTCACTCTGGTGGTCCTGGGTTCAAGATGCAGGTCCAGTCCTTTCACTCAGGCAGGATGGCCGCAGGGCAGCACAGCAGGGCAGCAAAGTGGCAGTCCTTCTTGCAGCAAAGCAGCACAGCAGTCCTTCTTCTGAGTCTTTAATAGGTTCTGATGTTTACTGAAGAGTTGGGGGTGAGAGGTCAAATATTTATACCTGGTGCCCACTTTGAAGTAGGAGAAGCTTCTAGAGGATTTCCCCGCCCCAGAGGTGTTTGGAATTTCCTGCCTCCATGCCCTGGCTCCAGATTGTCCGGAGTGACAATAGACTAGTATCACACCCCTTTGTAAGAGTGCTCAGGAAGGGCCTTTGTGATGAGCAGTGTTGGACTTGGCCCTTTTTGGCCGGTTCACCCCTAAACTTTTTGCCTTGTATGTCAGTAGTTCTAAGTCTCTGGGCACTTTAGCACTGTGGGCCAGTGTAAAGTGCGTGCGCGCTGAGTGCGTGTGGTGAGATTGTCCTGCCCTCCCATAGGAATGCATGGGGGATATGTGTGTCCATGGTAATTCCTGGTGTGAGAGGAGTGCAGGGGCGAGTTTAGTATGTGCGAACTCGTGAGAATAAATGCTGCGCAATGGTGTGCGCAGATTTATTATGGCTGGTGTAGAAATGCCACTTTTAGAAGTTGGCATGTATGTGTGCTCTGTGCCTGCCTGCCTGATGTGAATTGCATGTCTGGATTGTGAGTGACAGGGGCTGGGAGGTGTGTGTGGCTCCAGGAGGGGCAGGATGAGTCAGCGCAGGGCTGAATAGG
Source organism: Calotriton arnoldi (assembly GCA_963921515.1). Lineage (NCBI taxonomy): Eukaryota > Metazoa > Chordata > Amphibia > Caudata > Salamandridae > Calotriton > Calotriton arnoldi. The sequence goes on along the minus strand of CAWUFW010008568.1, from coordinate 723,491 downwards.
AGATCTGCATCTAGATGGGAGGGAGGAGTTGCACCTGGGACCTGAATAGGGCTGGGCCTTCCCTCCACAATGCTGGCTCCACCCCTGTGGTGCGTCTGCTGTCCCTAGCCTGTCCTGTGAAAGGAGAGAGGAGCTGAGCAAAACAAAGTGCTCCAAAGCTCCCCCAAACCAGTTGCGTCTGGTTTTTCCCCAGCCCTGTGCTGTGACACACAGGGAAATGTGTATAAAAGAAGGGGCTGTGACCCCATGAAAATGTTCAGTTCCTGATCCTGACTGGAGGGGGGGGGCTTGCTGCTGCTGGGGCCCAGGAGGGACCGCCATGGGGGCTGCCTCCCTGCTGGAGGGCCCTGTGTGCTGGCCCCTTCCTTGGACTTTGCCTGCTTCCTTATTTTTCTCCAGGACCTTCAGGACATTTTAGCTGTCCTCTGCGCCCTGTGAGCGCTTTATTTTTCTTTCCCCAGGGAAAGGGAGAGCGTGGGCTTCGCAGCGCGGCGCTGCAGCCCTTCGAGGGGAATCCCCAGTGTAGGGATTCCCCCGTGCTCCGTGATCGAGCGGGAGCCCACCCCGCTTATTTCTATATTTACGGGTGCCCACCCCGCTTGGTTGCCTTTTTAGCGGGTGCCCACCCCGCTTTATGTATTACTAAATGTGCGGGTGCCCACCCCGCATTGCCACCGAGAAATCACCGCCGCGGCCCGTGCGGCCAAACCGGAAGTCAGGCACCTCCTGCCCGTGACGTGGGCGGGGCCTGAAATCCAGCCGGAAGAGAAGGAGGCAGCCTGGAGCCTTTCTGGCTCTTTACTGAAGTCCCGGTCCCGAGATCGGGGACCGGGTGAAGTGTGGCGCCTGGTGACACGGGGCTCTCATGAATGGAGAGAGCCCCGTAAGCGCCGCAGCCTGTTTCCCGCGGAGGGGCGCGAGGCACATTGCCGGTGCCTGCCCCCGCCGCATTCAACGAGAGGAGTCCCGGGTCCCAGGAGGGGGCCCGGGTGAAGAGAGATGCAGCCGGATCCCCAGCGAGGCTCTCATGAGCGAGAGAGCGCCGCCTGCTGGCCGCGGTGTCCGGAATGAAGAGGAGCGCCTCCCCAGACCAGTCCGGTGAGTGGGGGCTCCAGGGTGCACAGTGTTGGTGCCGATCGCGGCACCACGACGGCAAAAGTACCGAGTCAGAGCGGCCCCGGATGGCAGCGGGCCGCTCCAACGTGAGGGCACGGAGGTGCCCAGGCCCCATAGCCGCATTTCTCCCAGCTGCCCCGTTCGCAGAGGGCAGCTGCACCCAGGGGGCACATTTTATTATTTAAGGGCCCCAGAGCAGGGCTCAGGCCACTTTCCCCGCGGCCCCGCCTGATAGAGGGCAGCGGCCACGGTTGGCGCAGATTGATTTAGGAGTCCCAGTGAGGGGCTCAGAGGGCACAGCAAGTGCCCCTACCTACAGCGAATTTCCCAGCTGCCCAGCAATTAGTGGGCAGCTGCAACGTTTAGGCTATCATTCTGTGGGGGCATTATCGAAAGATGAGGTAGGAGTGGAACGCACTCCTTGGCCCCCTACCTTTCCCAGCTGCCCAGCAAGTAGTGGGCAGCTGCTACGTTTAGGCCTGCGCAGATTGCGCACCCTTGACTTTCGCTGCCCTTGCAGCGTGCCCTGACATTTTGGACACAGGGCATTTGAGCCCCTTTAGAGATGGCCAGTTGGCCAGGGGGACAGTTAGGTTTATAGGGCGCCAGGCCCTAATCTGAGTTAGGTGCTAATGTGATTTTGGGTGCTAGGAAATGTGATTCCTATATTGTGGTTTACGCACCCTGGGTTATACCTCTAAATGTGTTTCATGATTATGAGGTTTTGCATAATATGTTTATGCTTGTGATTTTATTATTACCTAATGCGTTTAGGTTGTGAGTTATTCTCTACTGTGATTTACGCCCCTAATGTGAGTTATACTTAGGAGGTTAGGGTCTAATGTGTTTAGACTTATGAGAGGATTGCCTAACGTATTTACGCTTATGAGGTTGGCGCAGAATGTAATTCGCGCCTGATGTGATACTGTGCATAATTTAGTTTATGTTACAGGCTGATGCTAAGTACAGTGGTTACCAGTGATTACTGGTTGTACGTTCATGATGTGTTCTACATTTATTATAAGTACTACCTATACTAAGTTCGCTTTGTGCTGGTTCTGACAGTGGTCCAGTTGGCCCTGTCAGGTGTAAATAATTCCCTTGTAAATATGACCTAGTGCCAGGTGGCACGATGTATATTATGTGAGTACTATTCTAATGTGTTTTATGATAATACAAAGGCTATTTTTGATATAACCTTGTGTGGAGTTCCTTTTTGTGGTGTGCCTAGTATGTTGTTGCTGTGGGTGTGTTGCGCAGACGCTTTACACATTGCCTCCGGGATAAGCCTGACTGCTCGTGCCAAGCTACCAAGGGGGTGAGCAGGGGTTATCGTCGGCGTGTAACTCCCTCGCCCTGACTAGAGTGGTGGTCTCTGCCTGGCTTTGGCGCAAGCCTTAGCCAACCAGAGATCCCATTTCTAACATTGGTTGTCAGCGGTGGGGATTAGGACTTGCGTTTGCGCAATACCACAGCGACAACTGGCTGCATTACAAAACTCTGCATTTTAGATAGTCACATGGAAAGGGATTATTGCTTCTGAGTTTGTTTTAAGTGTCATTTCTTTTTGAAATGTGTTGCTTGTGCACTATGAGTTGGGTGTCCTGCCAAGGAGAGAAACCAGAGAATCTGGAGGAGAGACTGCCCTTGAGCCATTGCGCTGGTTCTTGGGTTGGCCTACAGTGGGGACTTAATTGGTATGGTCACTAGCTCGGGAGGGTAGATTATCCCCTAAGTGCAGTGTGAGTTTTCTGGATTCCCCAGTAAGGGTGGGATCCAGTGGTGGCAGCAGAAGTGTGTCCAGTGCATGAATTCCCCGTCCCGGTCCCAGAGTATGGTACCTGGTGCTCAGTAAGAGGGGTGCAGGTTGAGATTCAGGGGCAGTAGATACTGTCTCACCGGTCTGGGGGGGTGTGTGTGGATAAATGGTGTGTTGCACTGGACGAGTGAGTGTGAGTTCTCTGAAATAAGGAGCTTGCTGAATACTTGGGTGTGAGTTCTCTGAAATAAGGAGCTTGCTGAATACTTGGGTGTGAGTTCTCTGAAATAAGGAGCTTGCTGAATACTTGGGTGTGAGTTCTCTGAAATAAGGAACTTGCATTGGGGAGTAACCTTGAGGGATGGTGCAGGTGTCTCCCAACCAGTGTGGCGGAGATGGTTCAGAGGAACCCAACTAGGAACCGTTATAGTGAGGAGGTTGCAAGGCCTCACATCATGTCCTGCGAGGAAGGTGTGAGACTGGGCCGTATTCCGAGCCTCAATCTCAAGTCTCCGGTACTGGATGGTTCTTAGAAGGAACACCAGGAAAGGAACCTAGTCTGTCCTGTTGGACTGTTCTGTATGGGGGACCTCCCCGTAGTAGGTGAGCTGGAAGTGATTCCAATAAGAGTGGCTCAGGTGTCTTCCGTGGTGGAGGAGGTTCAGTGTAGCCCAGCTAGGTCCCGGTGTAGGGGCTCACATCTTGTCTCAAGAGGAGAAAGAGTGAGTGGTTCTGTCCCAAAGTGCCCGAAACCCAGTCTCAGGACCTGGATTGTTTCTTAAAGGGAACATCAGGTTGGGGGCCTAGGCTGTACTTGTAGGCCATTTGAGGAGGATCTCCCAGTGTCTAGAGGACGTGGAGCGTCTGTAATCAGAGCTCCAGCAGTCCTAGTGTCTGGTAGTACCACTCCCCTTGGGAGGGTGCAGAAGTCCAGAGTGAGGGGTGAGAGGGGGAAAAAGTACCCAGTGGAAGAGCCAGTGGGTCAGGGGCCAGCCAGCAGGGCTGAGTCGCCAATGAGTGACCATGGTGATGCCACTTCTGCCCTGGGTTTGCGCCGGGCAGACTGTCACACGACCCATTAGTTATGTGTCACCCTCGTGAAGTCCTGGTTCGCCGGGCATCTGACCAAAGGGTACGTCCCTGGGTTGGGGAGCCAGTAGCCGGTGTTTCCGGATCTGGACGGCAGGGCGACTGTAATCAGTGTCCTGGCCGGTTTTGCCTTCTAGGGGGTACCACTTCAGTTGGGAGGGTATCGGACTCTGGAAGGGGGTGCAGAGGGAGGGAGTCCTCGCCTCTGACCCCGGTGCAGCCGGTGAATTTATTTCCCAGGTGGTAGACCAGTGATGGAGAGAGGTCCTGAACTGGTGGGAGAGTTGTGTTCTGGTAGGTGCTTCTCCTGGGAGAGCGCGAAACGTCAGAAATAGAGGTAGGGGAAGAGGATGCTTCGCCCGTGACCTCTGGTCAGCCTGAGGGTGCGGACCCTAGGTTGAAGGATTAGTGGTAGTTTGGAACTACACTGAGGGAGAGTGGAGAATGGCTATTGTATGCCAGGGGTTACTGCCCCCCACTCTGGATTGGCAAGGACCAGTGGCATCTGGGTGGCCTAGGGCCTGGTCCTGGCCGTGGACAACTAAGGAGTACCGGTGGGGTAGCCTAGTTGGTCCTGAGTTTTTTTCTCTTAGATGGATTCCATGGGTTCCAAGTGGCGTAGAACCGGAGGGTGTCCCTGCAGTGCGGGCCCGCGTCCGTGTTCTATCGCCCCAAGCAGGGAAGCCCATCACGGTGGTGATCGGTCTGCCCTGCGTTTTGGCTGGAAGGGGGTTGTGTTGGACTTGGCCCTTTTTGGCCGGTTCACCCCTAAACTTTTTGCCTTGTATGTCAGTAGTTCTAAGTCTCTGGGCACTTTAGCACTGTGGGCCAGTGTAAAGTGCGTGCGCGCTGAGTGCGTGTGGTGAGATTGTCCTGCCCTCCCATAGGAATGCATGGGGGATATGTGTGTCCATGGTAATTCCTGGTGTGAGAGGAGTGCAGGGGCGAGTTTAGTATGTGCGAACTCGTGAGAATAAATGCTGCGCAATGGTGTGCGCAGATTTATTATGGCTGGTGTAGAAATGCCACTTTTAGAAGTTGGCATGTATGTGTGCTCTGTGCCTGCCTGCCTGATGTGAATTGCATGTCTGGATTGTGAGTGACAGGGGCTGGGAGGTGTGTGTGGCTCCAGGAGGGGCAGGATGAGTCAGCGCAGGGCTGAATAGGAGATCTGCATCTAGATGGGAGGGAGGAGTTGCACCTGGGACCTGAATAGGGCTGGGCCTTCCCTCCACAATGCTGGCTCCACCCCCTGTGGTGCGTCTGCTGTCCCTAGCCTGTCCTGTGAAAGGAGAGAGGAGCTGAGCAAAACAAAGTGCTCCAAAGCTCCCCCAAACCAGTTGCGTCTGGTTTTTCCCCAGCCCTGTGCTGTGACACAAAGGGAAATGTGTATAAAAGAAGGGGCTGTGACCCCATGAAAATGTTCAGTTCCTGATCCTGACTGGAGGGGGGGGGGGGGGGCTCGCTGCTGCTGGGGCCCAGGAGGGACCGCCATGGGGGCTGCCTCCCTGCTGGAGGGCCCTGTGTGCTGGCCCCTTCCTTGGACTTTGCCTGCTTCCTTATTTTCCTCCAGGACCTTCAGGACATTTTAGCTGTCCTCTGCGCCCTGTGAGCGCTTTATTTTTCTTTCCCCAGGGAAAGGGAGAGCGTGGGCTTCGCAGCGCGGCGCTGCAGCCCTTCGAGGGGGAATCCCCAGTGTAGGGATTCCCCCGTGCTCCGTGATCGAGCGGGAGCCCACCCCGCTTATTTCTATATTTACGGGTGCCCACCCCGCTTGGTTGCCTTTTTAGCGGGTGCCCACCCCGCTTTATGTATTACTAAATGTGCGGGTGCCCACCCCGCATTGCCACCGAGAAATCACCGCCGCGGCCCGTGCGGCCAAACCGGAAGTCAGGCACCTCCTGCCCGTGACGTGGGCGGGGCCTGAAATCCAGCCGGAAGAGAAGGAGGCAGCCTGGAGCCTTTCTGGCTCTTTACTGAAGTCCCGGTCCCGAGATCGGGGACCGGGTGAAGTGTGGCGCCTGGTGACACGGGGCTCTCATGAATGGAGAGAGCCCCGTAAGCGCCGCAGCCTGTTTCCCGCGGAGGGGCGCGAGGCACATTGCCGGTGCCTGCCCCCGCCGCATTCAACGAGAGGAGTCCCGGGTCCCAGGAGGGGGCCCGGGTGAAGAGAGATGCAGCCGGATCCCCAGCGAGGCTCTCATGAGCGAGAGAGCGCCGCCTGCTGGCCGCGGTGTCCGGAATGAAGAGGAGCGCCTCCCCAGACCAGTCCGGTGAGTGGGGGCTCCAGGGTGCACAGTGTTGGTGCCGATCGCGGCACCACGACGGCAAAAGTACCGAGTCAGAGCGGCCCCGGATGGCAGCGGGCCGCTCCAACGTGAGGGCACGGAGGTGCCCAGGCCCCATAGCCGCATTTCTCCCAGCTGCCCCGTTCGCAGAGGGCAGCTGCACCCAGGGGGCACATTTTATTATTTAAGGGCCCCAGAGCAGGGCTCAGGCCACTTTCCCCGCGGCCCCGCCTGATAGAGGGCAGCGGCCACGGTTGGCGCAGATTGATTTAGGAGTCCCAGTGAGGGGCTCAGAGGGCACAGCAAGTGCCCCTACCTACAGCGAATTTCCCAGCTGCCCAGCAATTAGTGGGCAGCTGCAACGTTTAGGCTATCATTCTGTGGGGGCATTATCGAAAGATGAGGTAGGAGTGGAACGCACTCCTTGGCCCCCTACCTTTCCCAGCTGCCCAGCAAGTAGTGGGCAGCTGCTACGTTTAGGCCTGCGCAGATTGCGCACCCTTGACTTTCGCTGCCCTTGCAGCGTGCCCTGACATTTTGGACACAGGGCATTTGAGCCCCTTTAGAGATGGCCAGTTGGCCAGGGGGACAGTTAGGTTTATAGGGCGCCAGGCCCTAATCTGAGTTAGGTGCTAATGTGATTTTGGGTGCTAGGAAATGTGATTCCTATATTGTGGTTTACGCACCCTGGGTTATACCTCTAAATGTGTTTCATGATTATGAGGTTTTGCATAATATGTTTATGCTTGTGATTTTATTATTACCTAATGCGTTTAGGTTGTGAGTTATTCTCTACTGTGATTTACGCCCCTAATGTGAGTTATACTTAGGAGGTTAGGGTCTAATGTGTTTAGACTTATGAGAGGATTGCCTAACGTATTTACGCTTATGAGGTTGGCGCAGAATGTAATTCGCGCCTGATGTGATACTGTGCATAATTTAGTTTATGTTACAGGCTGATGCTAAGTACAGTGGTTACCAGTGATTACTGGTTGTACGTTCATGATGTGTTCTACATTTATTATAAGTACTACCTATACTAAGTTCGCTTTGTGCTGGTTCTGACAGTGGTCCAGTTGGCCCTGTCAGGTGTAAATAATTCCCTTGTAAATATGACCTAGTGCCAGGTGGCACGATGTATATTATGTGAGTACTATTCTAATGTGTTTTATGATAATACAAAGGCTATTTTTGATATAACCTTGTGTGGAGTTCCTTTTTGTGGTGTGCCTAGTATGTTGTTGCTGTGGGTGTGTTGCGCAGACGCTTTACACATTGCCTCCGGGATAAGCCTGACTGCTCGTGCCAAGCTACCAAGGGGGTGAGCAGGGGTTATCGTCGGCGTGTAACTCCCTCGCCCTGACTAGAGTGGTGGTCTCTGCCTGGCTTTGGCGCAAGCCTTAGCCAACCAGAGATCCCATTTCTAACAAGCAGGTATGGTAGATGACAGTTCCTCTGCCGCGTTAACTCAGAGTGGTCCATCCTGTTAACACCTAGCTTCTCTTTGTCACAGTGTCTGGGAGCAATACACAAAGACAAACTGCCAACTACATCTAGTCATGTGATCCAGGATACAGGCAGCAGACACCAAATGCTTGGGACAAGAAAATGCCAACTTTCTAAAAGTCGCCTTTTCAGAATTGTGACTAAAAACCCGACTTTACCATTAAATATGGCTTTTAATTACAATTCTTTAAACACCAAACTCAATCCATCTACCTGATCCCAATCAAATGTTATCACATATTAAATGCAAAAAGGAAACCCAATGCTATCCTAGGGGAGAGGCAAGTCCTTGCATAAGTGGAAAATTAATTTAAAAACTTTTCACTACCAGGACATCTAAAACTCTTTAAATACACTGCACCCTGCCCTAGGAGCTGTTTAGGACCTACCCTAGGGGTGACTTATATATATTGAAAAGGAAGGTTTGAGCATGGCAAAAGGGTTACTTTGCCAGGTCGAAAAAGCAGTTTAAAATTCCACACACAGGCTGCAACAGCAAGCCTGAGACATGTTTTACAAGGCTACTCAAGTGGGTGGCACAATAAATGCTGAAGTCCTACTAGTAGCATTTAATTTACAGGCCCTAGGTACATGGGTTACCACTTTACTAGGGACTTATATGTAAACTAAATGTGCCAATCGGATACAAGCCTACTCTACCATGTTTAGGGGAGAGAGCACAAGCACTTTAGCACTGGTTAGCAGTGGTAAAGTGCAGAGAGTCCTATGGCCAAGACACCTCCAGGTATATGTGCGCTCTGAAATAAATTTAACATAACATAACATATAAGGTGAATGGCAGCACAGAATGGAGCTTTTATGACCCAAGTAATGAATGGGACACCTGTCAGAACATAAGTACCTCGATCAAGCCAACAGTTCTTGGGCAGCAGTCCTCAATTGTTGAGGCACCAGGAAGGCTTTGATTTTTACATTGAGTGAAGAAAGAAATTGGCAGTTTAGGCTATCTTTTTAATGTGTGGTACTGGAGATAGTGTGTTCAAGGGATTTCACTGAGGAAGTCAACGAGAATACATTGAGATTTAATTCAATCAATAAAGCAGAATCAAATTTGTTTTTTAATTTGGAATCGTTGAGGATGAACTCCATTTTATGGGTTTAATGTGCAAGAGTACTTAGACACCGATGTTGGCATTTGTTGACATGTCATCTGAGAGTAAAGCTGTCTTTAAAGTAGACCTTCACTTGAGTTGCTTGCCATCAGCATAGTGGTGTAGATTGACTCTGGCATACACCAGTGAATCACTGAGGGATTTGAGGTGAAGGTCGAACAATGTTGTATGCAAGATAATGCATTTCAGTACACTACACTAAATTGGTGAGCTCCTCAAGATAAGTTTTACAATCTTCACAAGTTGATCCAAGTGTGAGAGGGCAAAGATAAAAACCACTTTAAGACTTGATCACAGAAGCCCATTCTTTATTCTACCATGTTATTAAGCATATGGTGGTCGAAAGTGTCAAGAGCTGATCAAGGAGCAACTGTAGACATAGGGTGTTCTTCGTAAGATACTAAGTTTGGCATCAACCATCACTATGATGGCTGTCTCTGTAACCTCATTGGCATTCAGAAAGCAGGTAATTTTTATTGATGTAATTGCTTAGTAGTTTAGAGTTTGTGGACCAAGTCGCAAAGATACATTTAGTTGTAAATGTAAGTTTACAAACAAGCTTACCTTTTTACATCTGCCTGAATTCCACTAAGGTATTCCTAGTGGTTTTAAATGATTTTATGAGTGCAGACATTTCTGTCATGAGTACGGGGTAATCTGTACTCATAAATCCCACTGAAGGGGTTCAAAATGGGCCACCCATGACACGGTTTGCCTTAGAAGGTTGTGAACATCCCCAAACATGTACATTTTTGGACATTCCTAAACTCCAAGATGATCCTTCCCACTCTGGAAATGGTAACAGATTTGCTCCAGTCAACAGTTGAAGTAAGTCCCCTTCCAAGATGGGAAGGGAAAGCTATCATCCCCAGTTTCTCTATGGTAAAAAATGTTTACCCACAAAGAAAGAAAAATGTGCGTTTGTACAGTGGTCACCGTTCCTCCTGTGCACACTTCTTCACTATGGAGAACTCCACAAAGGGGCAATAGGACCCCGCGGGAAGGGTCTCCTGACATTCCCATTAGTACACATGGAAACCTTGCCTAGTGCAGCTTTCAAGGAATATTGGTGAATACCAAAAAGTAGTACATCTGTACCCATACACAGACATAAATCTACGGATGCATACTTACTACTTACAAAACTTTGCACAAAATAAAAGGTTCATCCACCTCAGCTCCTTCTTGGAAAATTTTGGAGTGATCCATCAAGCGGGGCCAAGAAAAAGTGTGGGGGCGGGGGTCAAAACATATTTTCCTTATGCAATCTTCCATAGGATGATTGAACAGCGATACCGCAAGAACAGCTGAATGGAATTACACCAAATTTTGCAGAAAGCTAGATTTTGGTTCTGAAAGCATGCCTATTGTGATTTTGTCCAAATCCTTTCAGCAGTTTTTTTGAGGTTTGAAATATATGTACCTATAGAGATGGGGAGCATCCACGGATCCAAGAGAACGAAAGATAAGATATGATTGATTGCCACCACATTAACCAAGATGTGAAAGCAGACATTTTTTGGAAGTTGGGGACTCAGCCCCTGTCCTACCAAAATAATAAACAAGCACTGGCAATGAAAACAGGTCTAGCTTCGTATAGTCACTCTCTGACACAACCACAATAAAGCACACACAAACTAAACAACATATGCAAAATAGATTAAAAGAATACAAGTAGAAAACATGCTGCCTTCTAAACATGGCTGGAATATGTTTGCAATAACTAAACTAACCAAGGCAGTAGTAGTCCATCTTGCAAAGGTATTGCAAATAGTCTACTGTTGTTTTAAAGTTCAAACATGGCCGCTACATTTAGAACCAACGTGTTACCCATCTTTAAATGGTAAAACAATGACACACTATGGGCAACAGCATTCCATAATGATCTCCTCATTTAGAGAAAGTGGGCATGTGGAATGTGGATCACTGAGAATGAAATGAGTGGCAAGCAACCCATTCACACTGCATGGAGAGCTGTAATGTTGTCTTAAAAACATTAAAATAAAAAGAGGAGAAGAAAATAAATGAAATAGGAACTATAAAAGGAGAAACTAAATCTTGAAAACCAGCCCTGATATTGAAGCACATTCATTTTTAGGTGAATGTGCAGACATGATCAGAAATTGCCACTACTCACAGGGCAAAAGAGCCAATGATTGATACAGACTGAACCATTATCCCATGCGATTCGCTGTCATAGATGGAAGCAGAGTATAAATGACACTCAGCCAGACCGATGGCAAAACAGAGTCGACCCAAAGGCCCTCTATGTCTCTATATGGTTACATATTTATATATATGGATGTATGTATTATTATCTGATTTCTTTTTAGTTCGAGATTCTGGAAGACATTTAAGAGGAGATTCTATCAAGAATTATTACAGTGAACATTTTCTCCTCCTAGGATTTGTCAGAGGCAGAAACCAACACCAAAAGCATTCCCTACAAAAGTAGTCCAACAAAATACCTATCTGATTGCTTTAACACAGAGAAATAGGAATCCACCCATATGCCTGTTGATATTAACAAATGCTTTTCAGAATCAATATGTCAAAACGTATGTGTGTATCTTAACTTTTCATAATACATAAACCAGACCTATGGTAACAGAATATTTTTCTCAGTGAACCAATCAGGCCTGTAGCTGTTATCAATGGCTTATCACCATAACTAATTGAGCCATCCTGTACTGAGCATATGCTTTCCCACAAAGCATTCATCAGGCATACAGTGAAAAAATTATATAGTTTACCAAATTACCATTAGAAAAGCAAAATACTCTTTCTACTAAGAGGACTAAAAAGGATTCTGACAGAACAAGTCTTCTATATCTACGGTTTGTTAGAAGGAGTAACCAGCACCAAAATGATTGTCTGCCATGGTAACCTGTGAGATTCCATGCAATAAAATATCTGTAGAGTAATAACAATGATGGAGCAAGGTTTCGCAAATGAAACTTGCTCGGATGCAATCTTTCTCATAGTATTAATGTATTAAAAACTTGTATTGTCCCTATTAATCCTTGCACACATTACACAAACAGTGAGGACGCTTGCCTATGTGTTTTACTAACGAATAACGCTTGTTCCTAGTCTAAAATGGCCGCTTAAGCGCGGGATCTTCTCTGCGCATGTCGCAACCTGATCACATGGTGTGACGTCTTTCTTTGCTTGGTGGGAAATTTCTGCTTCTGCGCAGTGTGCATTAAAATGGCCGTTCAATGTTCTCACATGCTTAAGCTTGCTCTCGTGTCATTACTAATTTGTCGTTTCTTAAACGCTATTAATGCGGGATAGGATTTATAATTAAATGGGATTAGAAATAAGAAAGGGGGTATACAGTGAAACGTTTTATTTGTGATTCTAATATTTTCCTATTGCACTTTTAGTAACTCGTAATGTTGGGCCTGGGTTGGTGACTTGAAACTCGAGAAGCAGAATGTTCTGCGCATGTGTCCTGAATGACTGCCAAAATGAAGTCAACTTGGACGTCTCACAAGGCCATGACCTATTGGCCGAAGAGGATGTTCTACATGTGCTAAAATGTAACAATTGATACAGTTACTGCAGAAATTGTATATAATTTGTTGTGAGACGGGTGGGAAATAAAGCGAATGTATTAATTTGAAGGGTGGGAACGCAAAGACAATAGGCTTTACAATTTAGGCCAAATCTGTCATAGTGCGAGAATCCACCCCCTGTCCCTGTCCAATCAGAAATAGTGGCCCCATATTTTAGCAACATTAAGGGGAGGTACATGGGCGTAGAAGGGTATAATAGAATATAGCATTAGTAATTAGTGAGCACAAAGAGAACAGAAGATACAGAAGTAAGAGCTAGATTCCAGAGAAGAGAGAACATACAGAAGAGCTCCAGGCTGCCATGCTGATCGGTTGCTGACTGAATCCCTATCCGGAAGAGGTCCTGAGGAGGGGGCGGCGGAGTCCATTAGACGGGAGAATCGAGGAGAAATCGAGTGCCAGAGAGGGGAACGGCGCAGGCGTCGTTATAGAGAGGTCACCAGTCCTGTCCTGATCCAGAAGGAGGTCCTTGCTTTTCATCCTTCCAGGGTCCTATTCTTTCAAACTCCTTGGCTAAGGGTTTGGTTCTCGCACTTAGGTAAATATATGCAACCTTTAGTTGCGCTGCTGTTTCTATCCTCTTCTTCCTTAAACACCGTCATTTATTAGCAATAATTATTCTATGCTTTCACATGGGTATTCTGATCAATTACCGTGTCTTTTCCTGTATTTTACTCTGCTAAAACTTTAGATAAACATTTTAAAACTTCCTGACTCTGTGGTTATTTCAGGATTATGTATTATAGTGAATGTCACTCATTTTAAACTTCCCAATTAGCAAAGGATCCATTGGTAAGTTATTACTCTTCAATCAGAAGGTAATTGGTAGCAGGGATTTTTTTATATCTGACACCCAGCGTAAGTATTAGCGTAGTGTGAATGTATGGGCCCAAGTGAGTATATGGTGTATGAATGCAGTTTGCTAATATCGCGCTGGATCAGTTTTCTGGTAAGCAGAGGACGGTTAGTGTTACTCTTTGTTAATTGGGTAATGAGAATTTTACTTTGTATTTTTATGAACTAATACCCGTTATTCTTGAGTATTGTTTTATGTTGTCCAGAAATACCCCGGGGTAGGGAAAGAATAGCGGATGGCAAGTGGAAGCCATACTGCAGTGAGGTTATCTGTCAGGCAGAAATAGTACTGAAAAGTTAAGCAGGGCTATCAGTACTCGTTAGGGATTCTATGCGTGTGAGTAATAGCAAAAAGGGTACGCTGGTAAAAATTTGATGTTATATCACCTAGAAAGGGTAACATTGAAGGAGTAACAGGTACTTCTGGAGCTTGTGTGAAGAGTAGACGGAAGGGTTTTACTCGTAGTGTATGTTTTAGTAAACGGAAGGGTTTTACTAAGTGGGTGAGAGAAACTATCTTTTTCGAATTAGAGAAACTGGCACGATAGCGAATGTTTTATGTTGTTACTGAATTTTAATTAAGAATTGTAGAAGAAAATAAGTTTGCGTAAGAATTCTTGTAAAGGGAGGGTCAGTTGCCAGAGAGGGAGCTGACGCCACAAAACGCCACGCTGGGATTGGTTGGATCTGCGAGCATGGGAAAACCCTTGTAAAGGAGGGGTCAGTAGTCAGGAGTAGTACTGACATCACAGGTGCCGCGCTGGGATTGGTAGAATCAGCGTGGGAACAGAAAAGAGCAGATTGTAAAGGAGGGGTTGACAAGAAAACATCACAGAAAGGCCGCGCAAGGATTGGTTCAGAAATAAAAATTAGCAGACATTTGATTGGTTGAGATTTTAAAAGCGAAATTCTTAGTGGGTAAGGATTGCATGTTAAAACGCGATCCAACTTTAATAGAAAATCGTACAGATAGGAGATATTTAGGTTTTACTGAATATAATTTTATACATCGGTACTTGCCCAGGATGTACGGAGAAAAGAAAAAGATGTCAGTTTTACAAAAGATTAAGAATTATTTCAAAAAGGACAAACCAATCAAGACTAGGGAGGGAATTATTATTCCCCCAGCCAAAACGCCCGCATCATTCATGATGATGGAGAGAGGTTATCATACTTGTGTATGGATAGAGAATTGGAGAGAATATACCAAAAATGACGGGATACTAGAATTTCCTGAGAATGGCACGTTCAATGGGCAAATTCTTCAAAATTTGAGACAAAGGATGAATGATTTAGAACCTAGACCTAGATTAACTCAATACGAAGCTTTAGAAGAGTGCGAAACTGAGGCATTTGAGCGTGATCGATCTCGAAGTAATGGGAGGTATCCAGGATTTTTTGCCAGATATTTACGTGAGACTAGGGAAGGTCAGATGAAGCAATGGAGAAGGGCAATGCTTGTTGAGGGATTATATCCCTTATTCACAGAAGAAGAGAAATCAGGAGGCAAGTGTACAGAAAAGACCAAACATTTAATGAGACATGAAGATTCAGAAGATGAGTTTATGGAGGATATGTTGAGAAGTCCCCCACCGTATCAGGAAGGGTCAAGTGGACTCCCTCCTAGTGCCCCACCACAAACTCCATTGGTACCTCAGGTACTGCATGAATTTAACCCGAATAGAATACTTCATGACAAAGAAAAGGAAGCGTTAGAAAAGACCAGAGCAGAATTAGTACGGAAAATATCACAGATAAAAACACATCCTGATTCATTGACTATTCCTGTAACAATTGGTCCAGTAGTGCCATTGTATGGTACACAAGGAAATTGTCCTCCTCTGATACCCGTACCTTCTCCTATAAATACTCCTGTGAATCTTTCAAAACCTGAAGCTCCAGTCATAATTGAGGATCAATTTAGTGATTGTGATTCTACAATATCTCTCATGGACTTACCTGTCAGAGGTCCAGTAAAAGGTACTCCTAGAAAAGAAATACCTGAGTGTTCAAAAGATGTAAGTTTAATAACTTCATCTGGGGCAAAGAGTGCCACCATAGTAACACCTGAAGATCTAGAAAGATGGGTACAAGGATCAGATAAAATGTGCACACCTCCAAAATTATTAGACATTCAGAAATTAAAAGTCGAGTTAGAAGAAATGATAGCAGGAAATGTGGGAGTAGAACGTTTAAACACGTATGATGAAGAAGAATTGCTGTTCCTGTGCAGGAGTATCACTAGAAATGTAAGGTTATTCCATGAAAAATTGTCCAATTTGGCCTTACAGATGGGAATCGAAATAGGGAGATCAAAAGTATTACAGAAGCCCTATAGAGCAGAATTTTCGGATAAAGATTTAGAAAACATGAATGCTTCTGGGAAAAGACTGCAAATACGGGAATTAATGTTAGTTTTGCGAAAATGGGGAGACCTAGATAAGTGGAGAACTAGGTGGGCAAAGAAAAAGGAAGAAGCTCGCTCAAGTCGAACAGCTTCTGAATATGTGATGAAAGAGACAGAAAAAGCTGATAAAATGTACCCGATGCGTGAAGTTGCAGGAGGAGGGTATGTGCATGTTCCTTGGAGCAGACAGGATATTTTATCATTTACGAATGATTTCCCAAAGCTGAGAGAAAAACCAATCGAATGGTACAAGCAGGTTGAGAGGTTTGTGAAAGTATCAAAAGTATTGCTGAAGGATTTGGATGGTCTATTTGACATAGTAGTACCTGCAGATTTATGGACAGATTGTAAAATCACAGTCGATTGGCCAAATGATGAATATCCCAGAGATCCAAAAACAGGTGCCCCGTCAAGTGACGTGATGAAAAAGTATCAGCAGGTAATAACTTACCTGAAAGGGAAAATACCACCGAAAGAAACAGATTGGGTAAAAATAGATCGAACTACCCAAGAAGCCAGTGAAACAGTACATTCTTACTATGAGCGCCTCTTGCAGGTGTTCAAACAGTACAGTGGGTTTGAGGACATTGGAGACAAAAACATGAGTCAGTTTGTATACCGATTCGTGTACGGTTTGAAGCCCGAGATTTGCCAGATGATTAAGCAGCATATGCTTTGCTGGCAAGGGAAACCGATCGACGAGATTCTGAAATATGCAAAATATTGTGGGGATGATATCGAGGACAGGCACAAGAAATTGCAGGAGAAAGTAATGTGGGCACAGGTGAAAATGGCTGAGAAACAGGGAATTAATTTAGACAATCCCAATGAAACTCAAGGAAAAGACTCTGGAACGAATGGTGATTTTGGGAATGGTGGAAGAATGAAAGGACGATTAAGTAGAGAAGAGGCGAAAAAGAAATTTCCTTGTCATGGATGCGGAAAATTGGGGCATTGGAAGGACGAGTGTAAAAAGATTCGAAATAATAATGGCCCAAATCAAAATTTTAATTCACAGACGCAGAATGACTCACAGCAGGGGTTAAATCCTCAGAGTCAGTTACCATCTCCACCTGTTCAGGGTAATGTAAGCAGAGCAAAGCACGGTACAGACATCGGATACCCGGGAGGAAGTGGTAAGAATGATTATATGAATTCACAATTTCTCTTGCAGGATGAATTTTGCAGGTTTGATGCATGACGGTGCCTAGGAGAGGGGGAGAAGGAATGCGTACTTGGCGCATCCTTGCAGGTAGATCAGTCAGGTCCATATGTTGAAGGAAAGGTAAGAGGTAATGATATTACTTTTCTTTTGGACACTGGTGCTACCAGGTCTACTGTAAGAACAGCAGACGTCCCAAACCTTCCTCTCTCTGGTGAAGATATCCAAGTGGTAGGTGTTGCTAACCAAAGAATTAGAACACCCCTTACCGAACCAATGGAAGTTAAAATCGGAAATTTCAGAGAAATGCATCAATTTGTAGTGTGCGATTCTAGCCCAGTGAACTTGCTAGGTAGGGATTTATTGTGTAAGATGAACTGCACAATTTTCTGCACACCGGATGGTGTGGCAGTACAAACACCAGACGAAGATCATGTATATAAAATTATGGTTGCAAAACAAGGTACAGAAGTAGATGAAATGTTTTCAGTGCTAACAAAGGATGAGTTGCCAGAAGAATTAAAAAGTACAGTAAACCCTATAGTATGTGATTTCACAGGAAAAGAAATAGGACTCATGGCTAAAATAGATCCAGTTAAAGTTACTGTAAAGGAAGGTGCGATTTTCCCAAATACAAAACAGTACAAAATGAGTGCAGAAGTTAAAGCAGGTGTCATTGAAGAGATCAACCGGATGGTTGAGCAAAACATACTGAGAGAAGTGATGAGTAGCCCATGTAATTCGCCAATAATGGGTTTGAAGAAACCTAGTGGAAAATATAGGATTGTTCAAGATTTGAGGAAAATTAATAAAATTGTGGAACCATGTTGTCCTATAGTGCCAAACCCTGCAGTAATTCTGTACCAGATTCCTTGGAATGCAGGATGGTTCACAGTAATTGATTTGTGTCAAGCATTCTTCTCAATTCCGTTACACCCAGACAGCCAGTATCTTTTCTCATTTAAATTCGAAAACAAAGTCTATGTGTGGAATCGTGTTCCTCAGGGGTACACAGAAAGTCCTTCCATATTTAATCAGATATTGAAAAAGTATCTTGAAAAATTAGTGATGCCAGGAAGCTCAGTTTTAGTGCAATATATTGACGACTTATTAATGGCGTCAAACACCAGAGAGGACTGTATTGTTGATTCCATAGCACTCTTAAACCTCTTGGCAGAGGAAGGACATAAAGTCTCACCTGAAAAATTACAGTTCTGTACCACAGCTGTTAAATACCTGGGACACCAAATTGAGAGGGGAAAAAGAAGAGTCACCTCTGAAAGAGTAGCATTAATAAAAAGAATGCAAATGCCTGTAACCCAAAGTTAAGTAAGAATGTTCCTAGGAATTGTAGGTTACTGTCGGCAATGGATACCAGGATTTTCCATGTTGGCAAAGACCATGATTAACATGACCAAAAAGAAAGCAAAAGACCCTGTTGAGTGGGAAGATGAAAGTGTAGAAGCCTTTGTAAAATTGAGAAATGCCCTTTGTTCAGCACCTGCCTTAGGAATGCCTGATTATAAAAGAGAATTCGCATTATTCAGTCATGAGCACTGTTCCCTAGAACGTGCGCGGGTGCGCGCCCGCGCACTGAGGTCACCCCGAGCGCGCAGTGTCCCAATTGTAGCGCGCACACACGCAACACAGCCCGTAAGTCCGATCGCGCCCCGTTTTTAAAACGCGAGCAGCGAGAAAAACGGCAATTTCCTGGTTGCACGAGGCAGAGCTGGAGACAACGGAGGAGAGGACACAGCCGAGCGTCAGGAAAGTGTCTCCCTTATGTCCTGGATGGTTAGGGAGGGCTCGGGTTTACGAGCAAGTGGCGCCTGCACTTGCCGCATTTTTCTCAATAGTGCACGCCAGCGGGCAGTTTGTGGGCCTTTGTGAAAGTATTCATGTTAATTGCAGCGCCGTCATGCGCTGCAATTAACATGAATACTTTTACAAAGGCCCACAAACTGCCCGCTGGCGTGCACTATTAGGAAAAGTAATGCGGCAATCTAAAGCGAGACATGTTCTTTCAGATGATTCTGAAAGAACACGTCGTGTTTGACTCTGCATTCCTTTGCTAATAGTGGGCATCTGCGGGGCTGAATGTGGGCCTTTGAAATAGTTTTCATGCTGATTGCAGTGCACACGGGCGCTGCAATTAACAAGAATACTATCTCAAAGGCCCACATTCAGCCCCGCAGCTGCCCACTATTAGCAAAGGAATGCAGTCATACACAACGTGTGCTTTCAGAATCATCTGAAAGCACACGTCGTATTTGACCCTGCAGTCTTTAGCTAATAGTGGGCAGCTGCGGGGCTGAATGTGGGCCTTTGAGATAGTATTCTTGTTAATTGCAGCGCCCGTGTGCACTGCAATTAGCATGAAAACTATTTCAAAGGCCCACATTCAGCCCCGCCCTATTAGCAAAACGAATGCAGGGTGAAACACAACTTGTGCTTTCAGAATCACATGTCGTGTTTGACCCTGCATTTCTTTTGTTAAAGTGCGTGGCTGAATGTGGGCCTTTGAGATAGTATTCTTGTTAATTGCAGTGCACACGGGCGCTGCAATTAACACGATTATTATCTCAAAGGCCCACATTCAGTCCCGCAGCTGCCCACTAGTAGGAAAAGGAATGTAGCAAATGTAACGCAGGACGTGTGCTTCATAGCTGCCAAGGTTTCAGATTGCCATGTGGGACATTTTCATATGTTTGTGTAATATGAGTGACATTTTAAGGATCATGAGTACATAGCTGCCAGGGTTTCAGATTGCTATGTGTGACATTTTCATATGTTTGTGTAATATGAGTGACATTTTAAGGATCATGAGTACATAGCTGCCAGGGTTTCAGATTGCTATGTGTGACATTTTCATATGTTTGTGTAATATGAGTGACATTTTAAGGATCATGAGTACATAGCTGCCAGGGTTTCAGATTGCTATGTGTGACATTTTCATATGTTTGTGTTATATGAGTGACATTTTAAGGATCATGAGTACATAGCTGCCAGGGTTTCAGATTGCTATGTGTGACATTTTCATATGTTTGTGTAATATGAGTGACATTTTAAGGATCATGAGTACATAGCTGCCAAGGTTTCAGATTGCTATGTGTGACATTTTCATATGTTTGTGTAATATGAGTGACATTTTAAGGATCATGAGTACATAGCTGCCAGGGTTTCAGATTGCTATGTGTGACATTTTCATATGTTTGTGTAATATGAGTGACATTTTAAGGATCATGAGTACATAGCTGCCAAGGTTTCAGATTGCTATGTGTGACATTTTCATATGTTTGTGTAATATGAGTGACATTTTAAGGATCATGAGTACATAGCTGCCAGGGTTTCAGATTGCTATGTGTGACATTTTCATATGTTTGTGTAATATGAGTGACATTTTAAGGATCATGAGTACATAGCTGCCAAGGTTTCAGATTGCTATGTGTGACATTTTCATATGTTTGTGTAATATGAGTGACATTTTAAGGATCATGAGTACATAGCTGCCAAGGTTTCAGATTGCTATGTGTGACATTTTCATATGTTTCAGTGTAATATGAGTGACATTTTCTCACAAGCAAAATCAACACACTAAAATTCACGGTTTAACAACCGCCACGGCAAACAGCTAAGGGGGATTAATTTGGGTGCAAGAGAGGCTGAGGGGGACACATAGCCGGGCAGCAGCGGAGTGAGCAAGGGCGCTGTATTATTGCAAGTACGTTGCACAGTTCGTGAAAACTTTCGACCACTAGAAACTGTGAGGTGGACTCTTTTTCATGACATTTACAAACTCACTAAATCATAGGTCTTGACTAAGTTCCCCTTCATTTCCCCTTTGAGTCAAAACACAAATTCGGTGCACGGCGACATTATTGATGCATTCGCATGCACAAGGCATAAGTAGAAACAGGGCCGGCTTTAGCAATGGTGGCGCCCTGTGCGACAATGTTTTGTGGCGCCCCCCAATGACCACCTCCGCCACAGATTCCCACACTACCACCATTTGACAGTGCTCCTCAAGTCTCAATAACCACTGTCTCTTAGATTAATTTCGATTTATAGCACGACTCATACCAGTTTAAGGTGTCAGAACACTTTAGATCACACACACATTGCACAGAGACAATCCCATGTGTAAATGAGTGTATAGGAAATGTTACATAAGACAAAGGCCTACAAGGTGTAGGAGTAAAATGTCATCCATTCTGGTAGGCAGTATAGTTTGAGACTTTGGTCTTGAAAAATACAAATTCAGAATTTAAAAATGTTACACCAATGTTGGGGGTTTTCCTAAATAATAAGAATTGATTTCTACATAAATGAACCATTTTTGCAATATTAGGATAACAAAAGACTGGCAAAAAACACACATAGCTCTTAACACATTCCTTGCAGTTTGCATGCAGCTCTTTGATGACAGTGAATATATTAGGATTTTAACTTATACAAGTAACAACAGGATCTCTCTGCCAAAAGCGGTAACCCATTGACCAATTTATATTTTATGCACTTTGTGATATGAATGGGACACGTTATTTGCAGCAGACATATTAACCCTCTGCACTACAAGTCAACATTTCTTAGACAAAGCTCCGGTCTCTCTCCAGGAAGAACATTAATCAGATGAGTTATCTTGAGATTTTTATTGCTGGAACTAAGAACTCGGCAACAGCTGCCTCTAAAACAATAAACATGGCACCCCCACCCCAAGTCAGCACCCGGTGCGATGGCACCGATCGCACCACCCCAGAGCCGGCCCTGAGTAGAAACACTCATTTTGGCATTGAAATGCCCACACATGGGAAGGCATGGCCGGCAAGATGTCGACAAGAAGTGCTTCATCCTGGACACAAAACTGTAATTTTTAATCCAACGCTGAATCCTGCAGTCCCCGCCACCTGGGTTAGGACAGAGAGCCGAAAGAGGGGGCTAACGGCAGAAACAAAGTTGTGCGAGGCCTGCAGCAAGGCACTGGTGCGGAGGCCCCTGAGGAGAAGACTCTGAAGTGGAGGCTGCGTGAAGGAGGGCTGACCCAGTGGAGGGCGGTGTCTTTTTGCGGGGGTGCCCTGGGGGCTGAAGAGCCCCTGGCGAGAACCGGCTTCGCTGCGGTCAAGACAGGCGATCGGCCATAACACAGGGGCCTGCCTGGATCACCCCGAGGGGTTCTGGTAATTGCCAGCCGGGGGACGTGTTTGCAATGAGGCGGCATTGGAGGCAGCCAGACTGCAGCATAAGAGGAGAGGGTGCCTGGAGGGGTTCTGCTGGCGCCACTGGTGGAGAAAGTGGGCTGTGGGAGCAAGATTTGAGATATAGAAAGACAATACAATATTCACCAGTGCAGGAATAATGTTAAATACTGTTAAATGTTGTCTCCGCTTCAGATATAGGAATGTTACTGCAAAAGGTCAAAGGGAGCACCCCTCGCATGTTAAAGTCTTTGTTCGCTCTCCACGGGAGGGGGCACAGAGTCAGTGACTGGCGGCCCTGCCCTCTGGCTCCGCCGGCGTACAACTGGGGCACTGATCACCCCGCTAAAGAGCTAGCTGGATCAATAAAAATCATACACTCGTGATTAGATATAGATTAGGCTGAAGTAGGGAATGTTTTCAACTCCAAGACACGTTTTTTTCTCTAAATACCATGAGCTTAAGTATGCATATTTATTAAAAACATGCATCTTAAAAGCGAGCACACTTACCAACAAGCACTGACGCGCCTATTTTACCAGAGCTTTGCCCTCTCTCGAATCATAGAAACCAGAGTCCTCCTGGCCACAACGAATGACTCCCTCAGCAAACGTGCCACCCGGGCTGCATTCAGACTCAGCAGCTGCACAGTGCGTGCTCTGGACTCCAGCGGCCGCCACGGGTCCGTGGGATTGGGTCTCGGCGGTGGCAGGGGGATCATTCATGATTATGCTTAAATTACTGCGCTGCGGTGGAAGCACTGCCGTGGCATTGTCACGTCCAGCGTAATGCCGCACGCAGCCATGGGGATTACTTCCTATTTTAACTAATACATTGTAGCCAGCAGCCCGCAAAGCCTACCAGGAGCAGCGCTCTCGCACAGGCCTGCTGCCACTCCAGTTTCAGCATAGCGGCGTTATGGCTTGACAGCCAAGGCTGAAATGCGTTAGTCTAACACCTGATGCGTGGTCCTTGGCGTGGCTGTGAGTAACACTTTCTCGCCAGCAAAATCAAGCCATAAAGAGGAGGGAAACGTATATAGAAATTACATGCATAGCTGTCAAGGTTTCACATTGCTCTGTGTGAACTTTTCATGATTTCAGTGTAATTATTAGTGTAATTTCAACAACTATGAGTGACGCTTTATTTCCAGCAAAAAATAGCTGGCAAGTTTCATTTTCCTTATGTGACATTTTCATATTTTCCTTGTGTTTGTGTGACATTTCTATTCTTATGTCTGATGCGTCTCAATATTTTGCTTCCCAACAACATTTTGATCCATAACCAATATAACAGTGAATTAATTAACATAGGGGCATATGTAGGAAGCCAAATTGCGATTGCAAATGCTGAAATTCGCAGAATTTCAGCGTTTGCGATCGCAATTTGGGCAGTGTGCTATGTAGCAGAGAAAAACCCACTCGCAAAATAAGGAATCGCAAAATTTGCGATTCCCTATTTTGCAAATGCATTTAAGGAATCCCAAATTGCGATTCCTTAAATGCAATGTAGGAAGCACCCAAGTTGTGCAATTTTGGCTTAAGGAATCGCAAATTACCACCAACTTTAAGTTGGTGGTAATTTGCGATTTCTTTGAAAAATGCACTTTTTGCATCTTTCAAAGTGCCATGTGGCGCACATACACGCCCTTAGCGCATGTATGTGCGCCACATGTGCACACATACTTATTTCAGGGGTGCAACAGGGTGTCCTATTGACACCCTTGCAACCTTGAAATTGCATTCTCAATTTGCGATTCTCTAATTGGGAATCGCAAATTGAGAATGTCTTTCCATTCATTCCTATGGGCCTTCTAGCCCATAGGAATGAATGGGAAGGTATTCCTTGTTTGCGAATCTCAATTTTCGATTCGCAAATTAGGAATATGTGGGATTCGCAAAATATTTTGCTAATCCTACCTACATTGCGTTTTGCGATTCTCTAATTGCGATTCCCTAAAAATCGCAATTTGAGAATCACAATACCCGTTTTACCTACATATGCCCCATAGTCTTTAATCGCTATAAGCACTGCACCTTAAACTGTAGAACTTGTGATTTCACATCTGATTTTAGTGTGTGTTGCCTTTGTATACTTTACAAAGCTTGTATTGCATTTCATGATGTTTCCTTTGTACATATAAAATTGTTCTGAAATTAAAAAGGCATCTACATAACACTTCAAGCATACCGAATAGTAACCAATTCCTTTGCAATACAAGGTGTTGCAGGATTTTCTTTGAAAAAGACGTCTTCACATCTACCTCCAATAACCACTATTCAACTACTAACACTTGAACATGAGTGATCACTGGTACTAGGCAGAAATTAAAAGGTGTGAACCTTTTATCGCTCACAAATGTACAGATTCAAGAAGAATCAAAATTAAGCAAAACAAACTATATGAGCAGAGAACTACATTAAATCACAATAGACTCTTTCCTTTCTGAAATCCACCACTCTTTCAACCTTTTCCATTTTAATGGGATCAAGCACAACAAATACACTTCCCTGATAGTGACTCGGGACAGAATTGTGTCAAAGGTAATTTACTGTATTATTGCTTGAAAGGCTGTTCTATCTTTAACCAAACACTGTGTAAGGCACCTCATTGACAAGCTGGGTGATGCTGGGTCAGTCTCCTTGTAATTACTACACACTCCTTTGGCATTGCAAGCCAATGCGCGGGGCAGTATTGGAACACGGTTTTATGCAACTCCGTGTTTAAGCTCAGTAGTTTCAGGAGCCGGAAAATAAGAAAAGGCGCCGAGGTCATTGTGAGGCTAGACCCAGTGCTTGCACTTTGTGTATTTAAAGGCTTCTCCAAGCCGCCCACAGCCAGATTCATCTAGTGCCATATCCATGTGTATTGTATATCTGTGATCTTGTATAGGCTCCCAACATTTTCCCACCCTATGAACAGTGCTCGAGTTGAGGATCTTTAGTAAAATCTTAAGGTACCATCGTTGGAGTCCTATGCTTTTCTAAACCCGAAGTGTACTTGCCTGTGTAACCAATTCATGTCATGGCGTGTGTATCTAAATTGAACACCTGCCTTTAGACCCTTCATGTGGTGCTACAGATGTGGAAATGCACCGTCCTTTCACTTTTTTAAGCAAAAACTTGGAGTGATATTTGGCGCTGCACCCTTACGCGCGGTCTGGTTCCCGGCGCACATAGCCTAGGCTGCAGTGCACAGAGACCTTACACTGCCGCACACAGAGGAAAAAAATTAGAGGGAACATTGGTCATGAGAGAGAAAATTGTGCACTTTCTGTCCTAACTCAGAGACACGGATTGGACAGACGTCCTATAGCGTATTTTTCTGCTATATTGGACCCTGTAGCATCCGCGTTGCCAGGATGCTTAAAAGCAGTGGCCGCAACGTGTTTGAGCATTGAACAAAGTGAGTCAATTGTGATGGGACATCCTGTAAAAGTCTATGTTCCACATGCAGTTGTGATTCTGTTGACAAGAACCCGAACTCAGCATCTCACTCCTAGTCGGCTGACTAAGTACGAGAGAATAATAATGGGTGCTGAGAATGTGACAATGATAAGGTGTACAATAATAAATCCAGCAACCTTACTACCTGAACCATGTCATGAGACAAATAAAGATGACGAAGAAGATGAACATGATTGTGTACAGATTACAGAATTGTGCACAAAACCTCGCCCAGATATAGAGGAACAGCCTCTTAAAAACCCAGACAAGGAGCTATTTGTTGATGGTTCATGTCAGAGACATGAAGACGGTAAACTAACTGCTGCCTATGCAGTATGCGAATTAACTGGAATAGTTGAAGCATCCTATTTACCAGGAGTAAAATCTGCACAAGTAGCTGAATTGATTGCACTGATAAAAGCATGCAAAATTGGGAGGAATCAGAGAATAACCATATTTACTGACAGTCAATATGGTTATGGGGTTGTGCATGATTTTGGCCAATTATGGATGCAGAGGGATTTCATGACTTCTTCAGGATCCCCCATTAAAAATGGACAATTTGTAAGGGAATTGCTAGAAGCAATACAATCACCAAAAGAATTGGCTGTGGTGAAGTGTGCCGCACATCAGTCAGGAGATGACTGGGTGGTAGTCGGCAACAGATACGCGGATTTGGTGGCTCAATATTGTGCCAAAACCAGAACGTCAGTGAATAAGAGGGTGGAAAGAATGGGAATCAGCTGCCAACTTATGCTGTTTATGCCACCTGAAACTTGGAATGAAGTAAAAAGATTGCAAGATGAAGTTGATGTAGTTGAAAGAAATTTGTGGATCAAAGTGGGTTGTTCTCAAAGAAGAGAGGATGAAGTATGGGTCAGTACAGATGGCAGACCAGTCATGCCAGATTGTTTACTCTCTCAAATGGCCAGAATGTATCATGGAGACACACACATAGGGAGAGATGCAATGATTAGGTTGTTCAGACAAAATTGGTACAATGCCAAATTCAGAGCTGTTACAGAGAGTCTTTGCCAGAGATGTCTAATTTGCCAAATGCACAATTCAGGCAGGAAAACAATAATTGGGTTTGGGAAGATTGGGAAGGCAGAGGGTCCATTTATAAGACTCCAGTTTGACTTCATACAGTTACCACCATGCAGAGGGTTGAAATATGTACTAGTCATAGTATGTCTGTTTTCAAAGTGGGTGGAGGCTTACCCAACTAGGAGAAATGACAGCATTACAGTTGCAAAACTGTTACTCCGAGAGCTCATACCTAGGTTTGGTTTCCCAGTATCTTTGGAATCAGATAGAGGAAAACACTTTAACAATGAAGTGATCCTGATAATCTGTGAAGCATTTCAAATCAAACAGAAACTGCACTGTGCATATCGTCCAGAGGCTTCTGGAGTGGTTGAACAATTGAATGGCACTATAAAATCGAGGTTGGGGAAAATGTGTGCATCGACATCATTAGAGTGGCCTGATGCACTGCCACTTGTCCTGATGGGACTCAGTAGCATACCTGACAGAACGACCGGATTGAGCCCACATGAGATTATGATGGGAAGAGCAATGAGACAAACACATGTTCCCACAAACAAACTGGTGAATATTTCTGATTATATGGTACTGGACTATTGTAAAGGATTGGCTGACCTAGTGCGTTCTGTCTCTCACCAGGTTGGAGAAGACGCAGTTTCCAGGCAGCCTGAACTAGAACATGATCTGAATCCAGGTGATTGGGTGGTAGTGAAGAATCACACCAGAGAACCGTGTCTATCACCCAGGTGGAGCAGACCTTGTCAAATCATATTGACCACCAATACAGCAGTGAAGTGTGCAGGATTTCCGAATTGGATTCACGTAAGCCACACAAAGAGAGTACCAGACCCTGAAGAAGAGAACACTCAGACAACGCCAATCACTGAAGAAGCTGAAGGTTGCAAAGCTGAAGAATCTCAGGCTCGAGGTTCGAGAGAAGCTGACGGAGAACAACCGAGCACAAGTCAGGATTGGATACCAGTAGTCGAAGTTCCTGAGGTTTTCCACCGAACAAGAAGTCAGAGAAAATTAAAAGCAATTGAAGAAGATCAGATAGGTGAAGAAGAAGTGGTTCAGGATCAAGAAGACAAGCTAGTAAACGGCCCTGAACCAAATAAGATAGGGAAAGAAAACTGGACTGAAAACAGTGAAGATTTAATAGAATTTGAACAGGGAGAGACAGGTTTAGAAGTAGCAGGTCAGGCTGCAGAAGTACACAGTGCAATAAGCCCTGATCAGAAGCAGTTAGGTCAAGAGGAATATACAGAAGAAAAAGAGACTGATAAAAATGAACCTGAAGAATTAAACACAGAACAAGGTGAACTATTGGAAACTCACAGTGGAGCTACAAATGAGAAACCAATAAGACCAGAAAAAGAACAATCAAATATGTCAGAGATTACAGAAAACAAAACAGTGCCAAGCAGTGAAAATAAAAAGATACCTGAAGATGAAAATAAAGAAACAGTGCAAGTAGAAAAACCAAGAAAAGGAGATCATTGGCCAAGTTTCATCAAAAGAGTGAAATGCCACATAACAACCAGAAGTGAAGATCCAGAGCAAGTACCTGAAGTGACAAGTCAAACAGAACAAGAGAAAAAGTCTGGGAAGAGAAAAAGTAAAAGATTAAGACTCGTGAATAACAAGTTTAAGGGTCCTGACTGGACTTATATCCTTCTTGAAGACTTTGAAAGCTCAGAATCAAGTGACAGTGGTGGTGAAGGAACAAGTGCGGAACTAACGTACGAAAAGAAACAAGACCACCCTGACTAAACAAAAGAATCCACTGAAGAAAAGGAATAGAGATAAGAAGAGCAATCTTCCTTGTCGAAAAATGCCTAATGATAGAGTTACTGGGAGACCAAAGAGAAAATGTTGTAGAAGATGCTGTGCAATTTGCATATGTAGTCTAGTATTGGTGCTTATAGTATGGTTAGTCCTGATTGTAGCAGTTCCTTACCTGATGATAATAGATAAAAAGAACAATAATGAAACTATAGGGAGGACAGCAAACATGAAGGGCAATAGAGTAGAACTAATGGCAGAAGATGATGCAGAAATTCATCATGAGCTAGCTGATAACGACACTAGTTTAAATGTTTTCACAAAATTATTATTTCAGTATGTAGACACCATGGAAGTTAGTAATTGTTATGTCTGTATGAAGTTACCTGAATCAGTAGCAGAAGGATTAACATACCATCATTTACCACTGACATATGGCATTTCATGTAGCGTATTAACAAGTTTATTTTATAGTACAGGTAGATTACAGTATTACTATTCAAATATAGATGTGATATTTTCTGAGGTTCCAGTTCGCAAGAGTATGAACCCAGTACTTAGCGCTTTAGATGCACAGTTTATGGGAGAATTTTTCTTAACAATGAAATCAATAGACATAACACATGCACGTAGACACAATCTAACATGTTCTTTACTAGAAGAAGAGAAAATATTTTTGAACTTAGTAGAAGATAGAAGACAGGATTTTCAAAAGAAAGCTACAGAGCATAAGGCTCATTTACCACCTTGGGCAGAGAAAGAGGGAAGTTACACACCTGGCAAAGCTCAAGCTGCTATGACTCTGGATTTCGAAAAGAAAGGGAAAATTTGTCTACATAGGTTAAAGACTGACTATAACAATGTTTTCATCGGTACCAGTGAGTGTGAACACAATTTTTTAATTCTTGGAGGTTGGGGACTAAAAGGAGGAACGGATTCAGTTTTTCCTGGAATCTATTATGTCTGCGGGAATAAGGCTTATTTTAGGCTTCCTGCACGGTGGTATGGAAGTTGTTATTTTGGAATAGTTTTTCCAAAAATATACCACGTAAAAAGAAACACTGGGAGCAATGAAAACAATGGCGAATTAATACGTAGTAAAAGAGCTAGTTTTTCTGAAATAGTAGGTGATATATTTGGTGCATTGATACCTTCAGTGGGAATAATTCTGAACTCAAGGAAGATATGTAAATTGTCTACAGTGGTTGATCGTTTATCAACGGATACTGCTGGAGGTTTTCTAATGATTAATGCGGAAATGGTTGCGATTAGGTCTATGGTGATGCAAAATCGACTTGCTCTTGACATTCTATTGGCAAAATTACTCCCTGAGTCTGTAAATTATTGAAGACGAAACATTGTTGCACTTATATTCCTGATAAGAGTGCAGAAATTGGAACGTATATATAGAACATAACTAAACTTGAGAAGGAACTTAAACCACTGGAAGTTGATAATGTATGGGAAAGATTGACAAATAGTATATCGTCAATTGGAACCTGGTTTGCTAATATAGGTAAAGGACTTATAGGTAAAATACTAGTTCCCTTAGTAGGGATAGCAATAATAGTTCTGACAATAGTATTTTGGTGTAAATGCTGTAGAAAGAATGGAACGTATAAAGTGACAGAAAAAGGGAAGAAGAGAAAGAGGGACGAAATCGAACTAGAGGAGTGGAAAAGTGAATTATACAAAAAGATGAAAGGAGATTGTAAAAGTAGAAAAGATAAACATGAAAATGAGAATGAAGTGATTTGCTAGAAGTTGGCATCTGATTGAGGGTAGTTTTGATGGCTCAGAAACGCCATCAGAGAGGGGATTGAAGGAGCAAGGTTTCGCAAATGAAACTTGCTCGGATGCAATCTTTCTCATAGTATTAATGTATTAAAAACTTGTATTGTCCCTATTAATCCTTGCACACATTACACAAACAGTGAGGACGCTTGCCTATGTGTTTTACTAACGAATAATGCTTGTTCCTAGTCTAAATGGCCGCTTAAGCGCGGGATCTGCTCTGCGCATGTCGCAACCTGATCACATGGTGTGACGTCTTTCTTTGCTTGGTGGGAAATTTCTGCTTCTGCGCAGTGTGCATTAAAATGGCCGTTCAATGTTCTCACATGCTTAAGCTTGCTCTCGTGTCATTACTAATTTGTCGTTTCTTAAACGCTATTAATGCGGGATAGGATTTATAATTAAATGGGATTAGAAATAAGAAAGGGGGTATACAGTGAAACGTTTTATTTGTGATTCTAATATTTTCCTATTGCACTTTTAGTAACTCGTAATGTTGGGCCTGGGTTGGTGACTTGAAACTCGAGAAGCAGAATGTTCTGTGCATGTTTTCTGAATGACTGCCAAAATGAAGTCAACTTGGACGTCTCACAAGGCCATGACCTATTGGCCGAGAGGATGTTCTACATGTGCTAAAATGTAACAATCGATACAGTTACTGCAGAAATTGTATATAATTTGTTGTGAGACGGGTGGGAAATAAAGCGAATGTATTAATTTGAAGGGTGGGAACGCAAAGACAATAGGCTTTACAATTTAGGCCAAATCTGTCATAGTGCGAGAATCCACCCCCTGTCCCTGTCCAATCAGAAATAGTGGCCCCATATTTTAGCAACATTAAGGGGAGGTACATGGGCGTAGAACTGTATAATAGAATATAGCATTAGTAATTAGTGAGATACAGAAGTAAGAGCTAGATTCCAGAGAAGAGAGAACATACAGAAGAGCTCCAGGCTGCCATGCTGATCGGTTGCTGACTGAATCCCTATCCGGAAGAGGTCCTGAGGAGGGGGCGGCGGAGTCCATTAGACGGGAGAATCGAGGAGAAATCGAGTGCCAGAGAGAGGAATGGCGCAGGCGTCGTTATAGAGAGGTCACCAGTCCTGTCCTGATCCAGAAGGAGGTCCTTGCTTTTCATCCTTCCAGGGTCCTATTCTTTCAAACTCCTTGGCTAAGGGTTTGGTTCTCGCACTTAGGTAAATATATGCAACCTTTAGTTGCGCTGCTGTTTCTATCCTCTTCTTCCTTAAACACCGTCATTTATTAGCAATAATTATTCTATGCTTTCACATGGGTATTCTGATCAAATACCGTGTCTTTTCCTGTATTTTACTCTGCTAAAACTTTAGATAAACATTTTAAAACTTCCTGACTCTGTGGTTATTTCAGGATTATGTATTATAGTGAATGTCACTCATTTTAAACTTCCCAATTAGCAAAGGATCCATTGGTAAGTTATTACTCTTCAATCAGAAGGTAATTGGTAGCAGGGATTTTTTTATATCTGACACCCAGCGTAAGTATTAGCGTAGTGTGAATGTATGGGCCCAAGTGAGTATATGGTGTATGAATGCAGTTTGCTAATATCGCGCTGGATCAACAATGTACCCTTAAATACCTATTGACTTTAACATATGCTTCATAATGTCAGTATGTCGGGCCTACTGAATTTATTGTGATAGAATAATCAATCAATCAATAATAATCAATCAGGCATCTAGCCTTTATCATTACCTTGTCACTATAACCAATTTAAGCCAATTGTACTAAGTGTATGTTTTCCTTAAGGCAACTGTCTGGCACATAGTCATAAAAGTATAAATGTAAACAAAATCACAATTGTCAAAAAGTCTCTCCTAAGAAAGCCCAATAAGGATGTTTGTAGTGCATATCATCTGTCCCCACAGTTTGTTGGGGTAGATCACCACAAATCTTGCCTACTACTGTAAACTGTGAAATTCAATATAACAAAGTACATGCCTACAGGTTTTAGCATACTGCAATACTAATCCATCCTTAATAGACTATTGTCTTTAATGCACACTTTTCATAATAAGTAGGTCAGTCTGACTGGCTTTGTCATAACATTTCATAATAAACAGATCAAACTGATGAAATCAGGCAAGCTTTGCGCAATGAACTATTATAGGCTTTATCTTTTAACATTGGCTTTACACTTTACCCAACACTGGCCTATTCAAGTACACATATAATGGCAATCATCATGAATACAGTTATAAATTTACAAATATGTAGAAAAATACAGCTAGCAAAACATTATACAACCCCTCTCAACAGGGCGTAACAAGAACAATCACAGCAAAACCCCTCCAGGGTTTGTCAGAGTGGGCCGACAACTTCAAAACCCTCGCTTGCTATGGTATTCGGTGAAATTCCATGCAACAAAATATCTATCTATAGGCTTTAAGCTAGAGTAATAACAATTCACACCTAAATGCTTGTCAACTTTAACATATACTTTTCACAATAAATACGTCAGTCCTACTGCCTTCATTATAACATTTCATAATAAACAGATTAGGCCTGTAGCCATGATCACAGGCTTGCCACCATAACCAACTCAGTCCTGCTGCATCAGGTATAAACTTTGTCACAAGCCAAAATGTCCAATACCTGCAGTTCTTTGAGTGGAAGCACTCTAATTCTGCTCAATCAAATCTGTAGCTCTTCTTTGTTGATTACATAAGGTCAGGAGACAGTTGCACTGTCAAGCCAGGCCTAAAAATCCATGTATGTTAATGACTGTGCTGCGTTCCATCTGTGCTACTACCAATAAAAATACTTTAAAATTATATAGTTATCTAAGACATTTTTATAGTATATGTAGGAAGGTAGGATCTGACTGCATGGTTACCCCCACTTTTTGCCTGGTGTTTTGCTGGTTTTTGACTAGTCTGACTGAGATCCTGCTAATCAGGACCCCAGTCTATCTGCTTTCTCCCTAAAATGTATTGACATGTACTTAGGTACACTCCAGATTGGGTACTGGGGTACCCTTATAAGTGCCTAGTACATGGTACACAGGGACCCAGGGCATATGTACCCCAGAGGCCTCCCATGGGCTGAAGCATGTATTATGCCACCCATGGGAGACCATACAAAATGGAACTACAGGTCTGCCATTGCAGCCTGTGTAAGCTGGTGCATGCACCACTTACGATAGATATAGGTTTACTATATCTATCGGTCACTACACTTAAAACCTATAGCAGGCCTTGACAATCCTGAAGGCAGGGTGCTGGGTTTTATGTGAGAGGGTGCCCCTGCATGAGCAGAGTCCCTCTGCAGCCTTCGGAGACCATTCTCCCGGGTTGTCTGTGACACAGCCGGACATATAGGTAGAGGTGCATTATAACCTCGCGGTAAATGCTATCTCGAAAACGGCTGAAACAAAACATGTCATGTTTGGTATCAATCACCTTGGAATCATACCTTCACACCGGTAACCGGTGTGGGAGGTATGATTCCACCCCTCAGAAGCAAGCTTTGTGTGTCCCTGGTCTTCCCGGTACCAGCTTTCTAGACCCGGACCACACAAAAATGCATGCTGCCGACCAGAGACACATTTCTGCCCTCCTGCTGCTGAGCCAAGCTCGAGCAGAGGAAGGCAGCACAATAGGTATCCTGTCACAGGGAGAT
The DNA here is from genome assembly GCA_963921515.1 of Calotriton arnoldi. Taxonomy (NCBI): domain Eukaryota; kingdom Metazoa; phylum Chordata; class Amphibia; order Caudata; family Salamandridae; genus Calotriton; species Calotriton arnoldi. Next base: position 689,671 of record CAWUFW010008568.1, on the reverse strand, counting down.
GTGACCACCTCCCAGACAGGATTTAGTGTATTGGAACTGGATGGGTGCACTTCCAAAGTGCCTGAAAGCCTGCACGAGGGGCACATTTGGTGTCCCTGTGCATAGTCCAGCTCAAACCAGTTCTGGGAACCGTTGGATCCTGCTCTGACGTGAAACTGGACAAAGGACATGGGTGTAACCACCCCCCTGTCCTGACCCTCCCCTGGGAAGGTCCCCTGAATCTGTCCTACCCTCTCCCGTGGGTACAAAGGGCTTACCTGGCTGTAGGGCCCTAGATTCGATGTGGACAAGATTCTGAAACTGACCTTCGACCGTCTGGACACTCTGGACTTCGACTGGGCCCAACTTCGTCTCCCTCGCCGTCCAAAGCATCGTCTGTGCCCGTACACCATACAGGCTCCGTGTAGGACCTGTGCAGCATCAAGGACAACTGAAGTATCTCCCTTGGTGTGAAGGAGTCACTCCCCTGCATTTGCAGGCACCATACCACAACTGACCAGTCTGCTGATCCTGAGCTCCTGCGGACTCCAAAGGCTCCAGCAACACAGGAGGTGGGTTCCTGCGTTCCTTGAGGTCGAGCTGCCCTCTCACCAAGTTTGAGGCCAGTATCCCTCGTGAGGACTGCATAACTCGGACCCCTGTGCACTGCGTACTTTTGCAATTGCATATGCTTGTTGGTGTTCCCCAACTTTGTGCATTAGGCTGGCGATAGCCCCAACCTCTGCGCACATTTTGTACCAAGGACTTTGGCCTCCTCACACTCTGCGCCATGCAAGCTGTTGTTTGGTAAAACTGCTTGAGGTCCCCTCGCGACTCCTGTGCCTTCGGCCTGTGGGTCCACTTGAGGGACAATCCTGATTTTCTTGGGCTCCCGTGGTTGCTCCAGGCCTGCCCTGACTCCCCTTGCTGTGGTGAGTCCTCTGGTCCTTGCGGCGCCAGACCGTAACCTTTCTTGACCTTCTTCGTGGGTTGCCGTTGCGAAGGCTTTTTCGTGCTCCCGCCGGACACCGACCCCCCAGCACTCGACATCCTTTGTGGGACAGCTTGTATCCAGCTCCTGGTCATCCTCGACATCTCCTGGTCCCTGCAGCTGTAGAGTCAAGGTCTCCTTCTTTACACCTGAAGCACCCGACATCGGTGGGCATTCGTCTACCGAGCCCCTGGTCACTCCTGAGTGACCCAGACTCTGTCCCCTCTGCTTTCAGGTTTCTTCCATCAAGAATCCACCAGCGGATTCCACCGGACACTTTTCTTCTTTCCAGCAGTGGCTTTTCCTTGAAGACTCCCATTGAGAACGACGGCGGTTTCTGACGCCACTTCAGACCTATGCACCCGGCTTCCCCGGGATAGGTAACTCTGGTAATTGGGTATCCACGGGTGGGGTGGCTCTCCAACCTTCTATGTTCCAAAGGGTTTCCTCGTAATCCACTGGGAAGGGTCCTTTAACTTTAAAATTGCAACCACGACTCTCCCATTGAATTGTACGTAGCACGCGGTCATGTTCTCACACTGCACCCGTCCTCTGTGGGGTCCCTACTCACTCACCTTGGGTGGTTCCTTGGGGTCCCAGCGATTCTACACATTCTAGACATTGTCTTGACTCGAGTCGTGGTTCTTATACCACTATTTTAGTATATGGTTTGGTCTCCCCCGGGAGCCCACTCTGTATTAGTGCTACTTACGATTGTTTCTGTGCTATAGTGTTGTGTGCTTTGTGTTTATCTGCATGTAGCAGATACTGTGAGGTATTTAAGGTGTTATAATAATAAATATATATTCTTATAACTACTGTGTATTTCTCCTTTCATTTAACCAATATAATAAGATTACATTCTGGTAAAACAAGCTGCTTAACATTCCTTCAAGACTAAGCCTGAAGGCTGCTCACCACAGCTACCACTTGGATAGCTATCATAAGGTTATCTTTGACCTCTTAAATCACCATAAGGGATGTTTGGACTGGTGCAAGGTGCCCACTTTAATTAGTGGACATCATATACCAGGCCAACTTCTCACAGTATTACAATGTTATGTGTGTGCCCCTGAATGTTCAAGCTCAGCCAGGCGACTAAATAAACAAAATGTTCACAGCTGCCAGAGGGCAAGCCCTTTTTTGTGGAGGCAAACAACTTCTGCCCAAGCAAAACATGTACTCCTGGCTCCCAATGTGTGGGCGTAGTCAAAGCCCCTCTCTTGGTAATTCTCATATAGTTGTCTGGTGAGAGCTATGCTGTCAAGGCAGAACATAAAAAAACATACATGTTGGCAGGGTAGGGATACCCTGCCCCACTAGGTTTGGTAGGGGGCCAAAAACCTTTTTAATGGTACAGGCTCCCACCCTTTTCTAAAATAATCCCTCGGTGTGGGCCAGGCCCGGGGTTTGCTTATTCATTATTTTTTGGGGAAGGGGGCATTCTGTTCCTCTCCCTGAGCAGTTATGAGGCCCTGAGGATTCCATCTCCTGGGACCGACATTGATATTTTGGGGAGCGGGTGTGTGCCCCCCTCCCTAAGCCTCAGAAAGGCCCCAGGGACCCCATCCCCTGGGGCAGACTTTTAAATTTAGGGAAGGAGGATGTGCGACACCACCTCCCCAAGCCTCACACAGGCCGTGGGGACCTCATCAATTTAAATTTAGGAGAGGGGTACTCATAGGGACCCCACGGACCTCATCCTCCACAGCCAGTTTTTTTATGAGGAGGGTGGTGTAGGATCTCACCCCCAAAGCTGTAGACTGGCCCTAGGGATGCCATCACCCAGGGTCCAATGAAAGCAGTGTCCTATCCCCCAGGACACTGCTGTTCCCTGCCCAGAAGAGTGCGGTTAGTAATACAAATTTACTTCCCTGATCACACTCTCAGGGCAGGGAACATTTGCCAAGATGGAGTACAGAAGAAACCTGCTCCCTCCAGGGCAGAAGCAAAGGAGTGGAGCCAGCTTTCACCAGCACCCAGGATGGGTGATGGCTGGGGAGCCAGCAGGGGCCACGGGCCAGGTGGCCACCAGGACACTCACTTTAAAATAACCGCCGTCTCACGCTGGCACCTACTATGGGTGCTAGCTGGGAAGCTGCTGAGGGCTGCGGTGGCCCTGAGGCTACTCCCTGGTCCCTAAATGAATATAAAGTTTGGGTGTGCAGGATGGGACCGTGACACCCATAATAAAATGTAAAGCAAAAAACAATAAAAGCAATAATAAAGGAGATTCAGGAGCTGGCCATTTATTATTCACTGCTCCAACCAAGAACAGACCAATAATGTGAGGGCTTTTTATTTTTGTTTTTGGATCCTTGCGGAGCTCCTAGAAGGGGCAGATGCACCACCTAAGAAAAAAAAAGACTCAAAGACATGTTTAATATGTTTTTTAAGGCTTTATTGAAAATCACTATTCTTAAATATTGCAATGTGTGAATTTATAAAATATACATTTGATTATAGTTATTGGTGACTTTTTGACACAGCCTATATGTTAATGTGCCTACTCCTTAATAAAGGCAATAGGCCAGCTGCTTTTTGTAATTTGGTATCTGACCATTTGACAAAGCCAGTAGGTCTACCTTACTTATAATGACTCTCTTTATATTGTTACATACTGCAGGGGGTTGGGAGCGCATAGAGGTTGGCCCTGTGCCCTATCCCATTCCGTGCATGGCTCGAGACTGTGCGCGGTGGGGGGGGGGTGTTGGCGCACACAGGGTTGGGCGTTAACAGGGCGTTGCGTATCCAAACCTATGTCGCGCAGGGTGATGGACATCTTACTTTACATTAAAAACCTGAAATTTACTGTGGGAAAAACAAAGGTTAAATTGACATTAGGAACTGTAATAATATCTTTCTTTGTATTTAAAAAGAAAACTTAGAAATTCACTGAAAAAAACAAACGCTGAAGGGACTTTATAGTTAGATGAAAATGTCAGTTAAAACATAATGTTTTAAACAAACAAACAAAACCACTTACATTCACCATTTATAGTTATCTCAAGTAACTATGACTTGTGTCCTAAAGTAACTATAACTCACGGCCCTGCCATGCACAGTGCTGTCATCAATGATGCAATTTCAGGTGTTGCAGTGATATCATCAATGACATCATGGAACATCATAAGTGATGCAATATGTTAGGAAATTTGCAGTGCATGGCGAGCGCATGAGTTATAGTATATATACAGAGATAGAGATGGGGGGAGCAAGAGAGAGCGATAGGTAACTGATTACCTTGGGCCCAATTCCTGCCATCGAAGTGTTCTAGAGACATCACAAATCACAAGGCTGAAGGCTGAGTTGTTTGTAAATGTCACCAAAACACAGAGCTTGCAATGTAGAATCACATTATATATGGTACCCATTATGCAATTTTTATATCACATATTTATTTTTGAGCAGTGAACTTGAAAAGGCTACCTTCGCCACACTGGTTAACACAATGGGCACTGATTGGAAATTAGAAAGTGTATGCTTTGTTTATATTTCCTAAATACATTGTTAATAAAACAATGGGCAATGGTGAAGATTAATGCATTTAGGTGAATCTGCAGCTGCAGCGTTTACCATATAATTATGGATTTACTGCATTTGCACATTTCACCAAATATGTTGTTTCTTTCTCAAAAGGATAAAAATAATACTGGCAGAGGATGTGCTTCCTAAATTTGCATTTGCTGCTGCATAATTTAGATAACCCTGTTGCATAATTTGGTCCTCAATGCCGCATAATGCTTGTACAAAAAGAACAATTGATGGACAGAATGCAGAACAATGTCAATCATTCAACCCAGTACAGAGATCTGGGCCTAAATCCATCGTTTTTTTGCTCACCATGCCATTCCAGTTTGAACCCAGCCATGTTCAAATCAGTCTTGACCCTGTGCCCAATGGGAACAGTCCAGCCTGACCTGCCAGGCCAGGTCCTCCCTAGACTGGAACCAAACATCCTAGGACCGGTTTCGGGGTTTCACCCCTCATCAGCCAGGATAGCTTGACTCCAGTGTCATGGAGAGCACGGGACCCACGTCTGGGCATACACGTCCCACTCAGGGTGACAAATGCAAAAAAAAGAACAATTGATGGACAGAATGCAGAACAATGTCAAACATTCACCCCAGTACAGAGATCTGGGCCTAAATCCATCGTTTTGTTGCTCACCATGCCATTCCAGTTTGAACCCAGCCATATGCACATCACTTTGCCACTGGATTCAAGCTAGCCTGGCTGATGAAGGGTGTTACCCAGAAACCGGTCCCAGGATGCTTGTTTTCGGTTCAGGGAAGACCTGGCGGTTTGGGCTGGACTGTTCCTATGGGGCACATGGTCAAGACTGATTTGCCTATAGCTGGGTCTGAACTGAGGTGGCGAAGTGATCTAAAGAACGATGATAGATTCAACCCAGATCTGTGACTGGGGGTGAGTGTCTGAAAAGTTTCAGCGCTACGTCCATCATCTCCTTGTGTTCGCTTTGTTCGCCCTAAGTTGGCAGGGTATGCCCAGACATGGGTCCCTTGCTCACTTTGCCACTGGATTCAAGCTAGCCTGGCTGATGAAGGGTGTTACCCAGAGACCGGTCCCAGGATGCTTGTTTCCGGTTCAGGGAAGACCTGGCTTGGCAGTTCGGGCTGGACTGTTCCCAAGGGGCACAGGGTCAAGACTGATGTGCATACAGCTGGGTCTGAACTGAGGTGGCGAAGTGAGCTAAAGAACGATGATATATTCAACCCAGATCTGTGACTGGGGGTGAGTGTCTGAAAAGTTTCAGCGCTCCGTCCATCATCTCCTTGTATTCGCTTTGTTCGCCCTAAGTTGGCAGGGTATGCCCAGACGTGGGTCCCTTGCTCACTTTGCCACTGGATTCAAGCTAGCCTGGCTGATGAAGGGTGTTCCCCAGAAACCGGTCCCAGGATGCTTGTTTCCGGTTCAGGGAAGACCTGGCTTGGCAGTTCGGGCTGGACTGTTCCCATGGGGCACAGGGTCAAGACTGATTTGCATATAGCTGGGTCTGAACTGAGGTGGCGAAGTGAGCTAAAGAACGATGATGGATTCAACCCAGATCTGTGACTGGGGGTGAGTGTCTGAAAAGTTTCAGCGCTCCGTCCATCATCTCCTTGTTTTCGCATAATGCTTGGAGCCATGACAATGTTAAAGATCTGCAGAGTGTTTTTGGGACTATCACAATGATGATATAATCTGTATTTCCCAGGCTTCTTTCCCATTTTTCACAGTTCCCTGTGAAGTATGGGTTTTTATAGCATTGTATTTTGTGCAAAAACACCTGTCATATATATAGATTATGAAACTGACAAAGTATTCAGGTTTACGAACATTTTCATGCAATAATGTTGATGGACATGATGAACTAGATGACAGCCTCAAATGTGATGAATGTCAAAGGGATTTAAATATCTGTGAAATTGAGATTTATGAAATCCTTGATCAAACCACCAAGACAAAAGTTCATTTTGTAGAAGAAATGAGACGGCCAAGCTCAACACCTCACATTTGAACTAGAAAGAGGCAGGCCCTGGGGATTAGAAAGGGCAGCAGCGGTGACAAAAAGATACAACAAAGATTCAAGACAGAGTCACTTTCTCTGGAAGGAGTGGAGGCCATTATGCCAGGAGGTAAAGAAAATGACTATGATTATTAATTAGACATTAAATAATTAAGAAATGTATCAACTATTTTAAGAACATAGCTAAATAGCAGAAAAACATCAGTGATAAAGATCATCAACAAAAGGTAGCACTTCAAAAAGTGAATAGAGTAAGCATTCTGTATGAGCTAAGTCATTGGTCCATAAGTGAGGAGTCTTACAGATAAATCTCTCTCTCCTTCTCTCTCTCTGTATCCATCTTGCTGTTGCACAAAGCCACTGTCCAATCCTCTCTTACACTACCTTCCTAAAGAGGGGGTGTCTCAGGGCACTAGAACAGTCAGGGAAAGGATTTCTTCTTGGCCCTACCAATTGTGAACTTGTCACAGAGTTGGAGAGTCAGTGAGGCTCAGTAAGCTCTCTCGCCCTTGTGATGTATTGAAACAGTATTGTGGTAAAGGTAAGTGATAGGGGTGAGCAAAAATTCTGTTCTGCTGGTGGAATTGGTGGAATTTTGGTGACTCTGCATTACTCCTGTAATGCAGAGTTCAGGCCAAATTCTGCCAATCTCCGCGTGGCGGACTTTTTTCTCACATGCGTGCCAAAATGGTAAATTGGTGACTGCAAGCAAGATTTGGCATCCCTTAGCACGATTTTTGGTCGCTGGGAGGCTATCTGCCGAGATTATTCCAACGCAGGAGATTGTGGGTGGTCGTGACCACTCGCAGTCAGAAGGCTGCCGCTCGAGTAGAAAATCTACTTGAGCAGCAGCAAAATCAACTTGGGTAGCTGCGAAACAGCACTCTTGATGGCCACTGAGGGACTCAAAAAGGTCCTCGATCAAGGCAGATCAGCTGCACGTATTCTGCTTGACTTAAGTGCAGCATTTAACACAGCCTCATATCCCACCCTACTTGGCAGATTTAAAGAGGCCGGCATCACAGGATGTGAATTAAAATGGCTATTGACATTTCTAAATGATAAGGTTTCCAAGTCAGCGTGGGTTTTTTTTCTTTCCACAACCCACCATTTAAAATGTGGAGTGCCTTAGGGCTCCTCTCTTAGCACCACACTTTTTAATCTATACATCCGCCCCTCAGACATCATCTGCTCCCTTGACTTCACCATGGTGTCTAACGCGGATGACACACTGATCATTGTCTCCCTCATACAGGCTCCAGATCAATAACTAAACTCCTGTTTAAAACAGATCACCAAATGGATGGCTGCCAGTTGCCTAAAGTAAGACGGGGACAAAATGGAGGTCTTGGTGGTTGGCAAAAACCCATCAATCTGGGACCAACTCCATTGGCCCTCGTCCCTGGGTGACCGTCCATCCCCGAAACCAGAAGTGAAAAGTCAGGATGTCATACTAGAGAGTAATCTTCCCATGGCTTCCCAAGTAAAGAAGGTGGCATCCAACTGCTGTGGCCTCTTCAAAGGACTGAGGAAGACTCTAAAATGGATTCCAATGATTGCCTACAAAATAGTGGTCCAAGCCTTAATACTATCCCGCCTCGACTACAACAATTCCCTCTACTTAGGCAGCCCACTCTCTGCAATCAAAAAACTGATAGTCAGTCAAAACACAGCTGCCCTAATGCTACTGGGAATCCCTAAATTTCAAAAGGCTCTCCCGACCCTTGTCGCATTTCATTGGCAGCCAATAAGCAGTAGTATCCAATTCAAAGCACTCTGCATCACTCACCATGCAAGGCACAAAGTAGGCCCTTGTATTCTCCATCATTTTATCAACCCCTTAGTAAGCCAACAGAGAACTCAGATCAAATAGCCAGGGTCTTCTCGTTGTCCCCAGAATTAGAAGAGCCACATGCAAGGGCTGCTCGTTTGTCCATCTTGCCTCTAAACTCTGGAATACATTATCACTTAGTCTCAGACAAAACGACAACCTATTGAGCTTCAGAAAACAACTTCAAACCCATATGTTTGCCTAAACACTCAGTATCCAAGCTAACTGACCTTAGCGCTGAAAGGCCTATTCTGGCTAGCCACGCACTCAATAAAATCCTCGAACTGAATTGAGTTGGGCCCTCTGGCACTCTGCATGGTGCCGTTCATGCTACTTTTTCAGTGTGGAATGTGATCCCGGCACTAAATCACAGCACAAGCAGCTCGTGCTGTGCAGTGTGACTAATTCCTCCCCTCTTCTGTACAGCCTCTCCCTCATGAAAAAGCACCTCCAATGTCCCCCTTGAGCAGCTACTCAGCTCTCTCCCTCAAACCACGGTCTAGGCAGCTTCTCCAGGCAGTTTTGGGCAAAAATGTCCAGGATTCAGATTTTGATCCTTGCAAGGGGAGCTGGCGGAGGATACCCTAATTCTGGATCACAGAGAGTTTCTTGTTGACACTGGGGTGGAGACCCTGGTTTCTGCTAGAGTCATTTTAGAACACTAGCCTGAAGTCCTTTTTTTTATAATACATAAAGTTGCAGAAAGCTGTGTATTCCAACAGTCAGCTATGAGACTGGTTCTGAGCAGTTCTGCTCCTTTTTCTTATTCCACTCTAACTACTCCAGCCAAGGTCTTTGTTACAAGGTGCTAGCACGAAGGTGGGATGAAGCTGGAAATCTCCTATCAGTACTAACCCAAAACTAGGGTACAAAAGAAAGGAATGCTGTCTCACTTTACCTGTTAACCTGTGGGGGCAGCCATTTCAGTAAATAATGGACTAGTAAAGGCATTATAAAACCCCTGACCTGGGGGAGTATTGGATTTCACATCTACTGTCTTGGCTTTCTCTAAAGTCCTATTTTGGATGCATCTAATCCAAAATATTTTCCAATGTAGCTGCGGCCACCTGTGTCACACATGTGCCAAACACACATCCTCTACACATGCATAAAGGTGCAGACATGTGACATCCATGTCCCACATGAATGGGTGAAGGACCCAGTAGCAAGGGAATGGCAGGCCAATAGAAAAAAGGTGGGAGAAGCCAGTAGTCAACTATCTTTGGCATGGACAGGTACAAATGCTCGCCTTGCCCTGTCTCTGCACCACTTTCAGTCCTCTACTGCGCAGCGAGCTGACAGCATGAACAGAGCATAGCTATTAAGGGGGTGCCAATAGTGCCCCTCCAGATGATAGAGGCCCACTCCGGGTCTCAATCCATCTCACAAATGCATCCAGTGCACTTGCATGATGGTCATGTGTTCTGAGCTGCAGGGCCAAAATCTACAGTTAGCTAAAATGAACTCAAGGCATGGGGCCCACACCCTTGTGAGCCATGCAGGAACCCTTTCTCCAACCTACCAAATGCATGTTGCAATTTCAAATATAGTATGCAAGTAGCCTCATAAATATGCACTGTGCTTGTTTTACCGTGCAAAACACAACTTGTTTGAACCAATCAAAAATTATAAGAGATTCTAGGGCTGTCCTAAAGAAACATTTTTAAGCACATAGAAATGCATAAGCTACAATTGAATGTATAACTTACGCTGCGCCGTCCACGGTCATGGAGGTCTTGGTACTAACAAATTCTTTCCCATCCAGCAATACCATCACTTTTTCGAAAGCTCCAGATTTATCTCTCTTGCATTCTATGTTGAAATCGCCATTCCCGTTAGGATCAGTGCAGTCGCGGCAGTAGGATAACAGGCTTGATGATGGGCAGTGGAACATAACGTTGTTCAAGGAGCGGTATGTTCCTGTACCCCATGTGCCACATTCGCCTGGAAAACAGCGGGGAAAAAAGATACATTTTTAATGCAAAGACACTGATTTCCGCACATTCTCGACATGTACACTTCAAAAGGAAACTCTAGAAAAAGCCCAGTTACAACCATGCTAAGAAATGCATAAGTACATCTGTTGACATCCATGCAGAACAGAGCTCAGGCGGAGATGTAGGTGATGATTATTATTACAAGCAGAAGCTGTCAGTTATATGCCGCCTGACAACAGCAATGCACATAATTCTACACCTTACGCTTGTTATTACTTATGTTGTTATGTTATGCCATGCTATGCTATGTTATGTTCGAGTGAATTATTCATTAAGAACAAGCACTCCCCAACACAATTGCCTCTTTGCACTGAAAACTGAGGGTTGAGCCTCAGTTAGTGAATTGCATGCGGAAGAAGCAAGGTCTCTAGGAACTGCATGAGCCGAGCTCCAGGGTTGCCCCCTCACGCACTGTGCATAGACGACAGACCCCTGACCTCAGAGCCTCTGACTGGGTCCTGAGACCGGGGTGCCCCCTCCATGTACTTTGCAGGGGGTCCTCTCAAGATCATTACGCCACTGCCCTTCCAAACTCAGGCATCTCGTAACGTGGTCCTTAGAATTGAAACATTTCTAAGTCCCAACTTTTACAAAATTCTGTAACTTCTCTCTTGTGCTCCAAACTCTCAAAATTTACAGAAGAGTTTTCTTGGACGTCTGGCTATTTGTTTGAGGTTCAGGAAAGCTTCCCATGACCTCAATTTTGGTTCAAAGCACAATCTTCAACTACAACTGGTTCTCGGAAGTCTACTGCAGCAACACCAACTCCATGGGTCTACAGGCCTTATTCATTATCCTAATACAGGGGAAAGGTTTCATATGGTCAGGCTGAAGACATATCCACTTTCAACTGGTCTAGTGGTTTCCTTCCAGGTGGAAGCAACTTCCCCTGTCTTTAATGCATTTCCACTTTTCAGCTCCAGGATAGAATTTCCTACAGGCAAGCATGCTTCTGACCTGGATCTTGACTTCTATGTCCTTGAGGGACAGCAAAGGTCAAGTTCACCAGATCTGGCTCCCAAGAATCTATTTGAAAGCTCAAGTTAACTCTCTAGGATTTTCAAGTTGGCAGAAAAGAGCAGCATGAAGGGAAGTTTTCTTATAAGTATCTGCAAAAGGCAGTTTTCTCTTGAGAGTTGGCTACACAGGACAATTTAAAGGGATAAACTAGTCTGTGATTATTGAAGAGTCAGGCGACAATCAAACTAAATGTCTGACACTTCAGTCACTTAATAATTTCAGTAACATGACTGAGTTCTTGCTTTAGAGAAATGCTATCGGGCAAAAAGCACACAAGAGGTATAGAAATGAAATGGCTACTGCCTCCTTTCGTCTTGTTCACCTCTTTCTCTCCAACCTCTTCCCAAGGCCAGCCAAGTTGCTCTCACAAATGATTAAAGAAAATCTTTATCCCTACATGCTCTATCTTATTTCCCTTGCATGCATTGAAAGGCAGGGGCAGCTCCTCTGCTAAGGTCAAACAGTCATGCGCACTTAGCATGTTCTCCACCGGACTGTAATACACAGCCTGGGTGGAGAACATGGTCAGGCTCCCACTCCCCATCTGAGCGCCGAACCACGGCATTCAGACCAATCACAACGCTGCATTGCAGCATTGTGATTGGCTTAGGGAAGCCTGTGTGCTTCCGGGACTTGTCCGCGAAGCAACGACGGAGGAGAGATGGAGGCGACCGCGAGGAGGTAAGTGTTTTTTTTATATATATATTTTGTTTCCCCGTCCCTCTTCCCCACCCCGCCACCCCCGTTCCCTGCCAGTCGCCACAGGTGAAAGGCCCCAGAGGATGGTGTCTCTGTACAGGCAAACATGACCTGGGTGTGGGTGAACACGTTTTTCCCCGAATCTGCATCATTTATGAAGCTGTATTTTGATACTGGTCAGTTGGCCCACTCAGCTCTAAGGGAAGATTGGATATGAAAAGTGACAAAAAGGTGTGAACCAAAGAGATCACCATGGAGAAAGTCACTACTCTTAGGTTTAAGGGAAGTAATATTATAAAATTCTGAACATGGACAATTAGTAGAGATAATCAAACCTTCTATTTTTTATTGATTTTTTCTGAAGTTTTTAGCACTTTTAACAATTTATGTTTTTGTTCATGTCACAATTTAAAAGCTGGCTTTTAAGCCTGCTGTAGAAACATGAATTCAAGCACATTTTAGTTCTTTTAGAAGCCAGTGGGAAAATATTTATTTCATTCTTGCATTCAACATTTCAATTTTGGGCAACGGCACAGAACATTTGAGCTCAGATACAGCTGACTTATCGAAGTGTTAAATATTGCAACTTTTATATGCATTAGCGCTAACATACACAGTTGGAGTCTGATCACCAGGCCCCACGTACCGACAGATTTTTAAAAACGGATGTACACGGAAACTAAATGGAGGGCATAGACAGTAGCGGCCCGTGGTGGGAGTGCTGCCGGGCGGTGACGCAGGGCGGGGGAGGGGCAGGCTGGGGGGTAGTAAACTACGGATTTCGGCCGCACTGAGGTAAGTAAACAAAAAAATAAATAAAACGAATTTCGTTGCGCGTGCTGCATCGCCAAATGCGATTCGTTTTATTTATTTTTTTGTTTACTTACCTCAGTGCGGCCGAAATCCGTAGTTTACTACCCCCCACCCTGCCCCTCCCCGCCCTGCGTCACCGCCCGGCAGCACTCCCACCACGGGCTGCTACTGGGCATAGAGCTATTTTCTAAAGGATGCATATGTATGCACATTTGGTACTTGTATTTGGGTGTGTCTTTCTCAGCCCATTAAGGGCAATTACTCTGAAAACTGTTCCCATGGTGATTTGGATTCAGGGTCGGATAGCGTCTCCGCCTCGGAATCTTTGATCATCCATGTGTGTGAACACATGTTTTCAGTCTGTCCTCACACCAGGCGAAGATGATTGGCTGATCATTTAACACACAAGTAGATTTTTCTCAGCAGCAGTGATACCACCCGTCTTGAAACTGCTAGAGTGCCGTCTTTAGGGCTGTGTGAGTGGTGACACGCACTGGTTGCCTAGCTCGGGGCACTGTATTTTGAAATATCTTGAAGGCTTAAAAGCAGGGCCGGCTTTAGGGTGGTGCGACTGGTGTGGCCACACTGGGCAGTCAACAGGAGGGAGGCACTGACTTCAGGGAGGGACGCTGTGTTTAGCAATAACTTGCAATTTAAAAGCGCCTGCCGCAGAGTTCCTTGTGCGTCCAGCTTTCAGGCCGCAATAAAAATGTCAAGATAACTCTTGTGATTAAAGTTCCTGCTAGAGAGCGAGATGAAGTTTTGTCTGGTGGCAGTTTTGACTCGCCATAAAGTAGCACAGAGAGTTAATAGGCTTGCTGCACAGAACAGATCTGTATATGTTATGTGGATAGCTGAGTGGATTAGTAAAGCCAGCCTTTCTCATTGCTTTAAAAACAAATGAAATGTATGTAAGAGAGATGCTATGGAGAGATGAGGGGCACTTTTGCAGTTAGTAGTGAGAGAATCCGAGGAGCAGGTCACAGGGGGGAGCCAAAAAACATTGTTGTACCAGGCGCCGCCAGCGCCAAAGCCTGCCCTGCTTAAAAGCAGCTGCTGCAGAGTTCCTTGTGCACCCAGCAATGTTCAGGCAATAATATATATGTCAAGATTACTTTGGTAATTAATGTAAATGCTGGAGAGAGCTGAGTTTTGTCTAGTGGCAGTTTTGATTCATTGTAAAGTAGCACAGAGAGTTAATGTGCCTGCTTCAAAGCATGAATAACATACAGATCGCGGAAATGTATTTTATGTAACTCAGTGGGTTACTTTTTTTGTCACAGGGATACTTTTGTTACTTCCAGTTCATACGTTACAATCCTAATATAGTACAGTGAGCTATGGACTGGCACCAAAGAGCTGCATACAAATTGCAAGGCATAGGTTTAGAACCTTATGTTTTTTCCCATGTCTTTCATTATATATATGGTTTGCTAAAAAAAGGTTTGTTTGGGTGGAAGTAAAATCTTATTAGTAAAGCCAACCCCAACCACTTCATTACTTTTTAAATCGTGACTTTATGCTTCTCTAGACCAAGTACTCTCAAAACATAATTCCTACCAGTATGGATGAAATGTGAGAATTACTACTTGTAGTCCTCATTCATTTATTTAACATTTCCTTAACATTGATTTATAATCTTTTGTGATTCATTGTCCTGGTATAATGTGTGTGTGAAGTGCTCTAACACCCTATGTTGGTATGAGTAGTGCTCTTAAAAGAAATGAAATACAAGCGAGAGAGGTGCTATGGCAAGAAGAGAGGCACTGTTGGAGGGTGGCTGTGAGAAAGCCCATGGAGAAGGAGCTCATTGGAGGCACCAACAAAGATTGTCTCACCGGGTGCCACCCGCGGTAAAGCTGGCCCTGATTGGAGACTACACCCGTAACATTGTAAAATGTATGGGGGATCACTGTACCTGTGATACACGACGTGAGGAGGTTCCGGATACAGCCTGAGCAAGGGTCAGCCCAATTTAATGTTCAACATAAATGTCTCCACTTTCCCGCTCTGGCGGGAACAGTATAGAATGACCAGCTACAGGCAGACCTTTCTTGAGGGAGCAATCATGAATAAGGCTCCACTCAAATCTGAGCTGGGATTTCACCATAATAAATCCCCTGAAATTTAGAATGGAAAAGGGAAACCAGGTTGCCACACCAAGTCCGAGAAGACTGAGTCCTGTTGTCTACACAATGAGTAACTGTCCATTTGAAAAAAGCTTTCTAGGAACATGTTATGCCTCTGCGATAACCAGACCCAACACTTCTGATTTGGCTTGTCCAGTTGCTTGCTTATCTGCTTTTAATTGAGATTTATTAGAGCCAAGAGCGTCCTCCTTGAATGCTGGATGTCACTGTCATTCAATCTGCCTGGTTGGTAGCTTCTCTGCTGTCAGAGTCACTGAACCAAGCATTCGCACTGTGAGTGAAATGTCGCTTTTGTGCTTTGGAAGGAAAGTAAGTGGACAATACCACCCTCATTGTGTCACTAAATGACTCAACTGCTGCACTGATATTTTCCAAGACAAGATTAGAAGTGTTCTCTGTGGCAGCTCATACAGAGTCTTAGAAACATTAAACTCATTCCAAAGCTGGATTGGGGGAGTCATTTGTCAGCTACTCGATCTACCGGTACTTGGGCTGACGACAGAAAAATAGTTCAATAAATGATCTACCTTTCCCCATTGCCCAATACGTCAAGCTATACAAAGACCAAGACTCAAATATGGCGCCCTGAACCAGTAAGAAGAGCCTCAGAAAAACTACAGCCTGCATAAACTCCTATCTCTAGCACCCACAGGGTCACATATACAGAGAGTGAAGCCCCCCACTGCACCAGTCGTTGACAACAAACCACATCCTGGGCTATCCCATCAATTGGGCTGCTAATGATCTCTCGATGAACTCCAGGAGGGTGATGTGTAACAGTAAGAATGCAGGAAAAGAGGAAGATACTGTAATAGAGCAAACCGAGACCTATGGGCACAAATCCTTAAACCTAATAATGTATTCACATTTTATATCCCAGCAAAGATCAAGGTTGCCACATCCAAATTTCCTCTGTCAGTATTAATGCAGAAAAGTTTGTTGTTTTCTGGCACTGCATTCACTACTCTTGGGTATATCATCTCGGGTGGTAAACTATCAAAATGTGCACTAGTGGGGGAAATTTCTGTATCCTCATTTACACCAACTGACCAGTGCAAAATGCTTTCAGTGCATTGTATTTGTTGCAAATGAATATTTGGGCTGCTGAATAGGTGTTCAAATGAAAAATAGTCCCATCGTGTTGCAATCTAGGCTACATGTTTCTCAAATCATTTTGTAACATCATATAAAATAACCAGAATCATGCAATGCATAACAGATAGCAAACGGAAATTCAAAAAAAGCTTCTTTGCATGTTTGCAACACTGAAACGAAGCAAGCGCTATGTTGTGGTATACTCTGAATTCATGCATACCACCCCTACCTGTTGATGGAGGCATTTGCTCCACTGGGGCTCCCACTGGTGGTTCTGGAGCTGCAGAACAGAGATAAATGACGTTCAGTTGATGTTTACAGGTTCCATAAATATAAAAACTGCATAAAATGGTGAATATATAAAGAGTGGGACGAGAACTGCCATTAGCTTGTTCCAAACGGAACATGTTCACTGTGAAATTATGGGTGATTCTGCAGAATATTGTCCATTGACTTTGACAGCATAAACAAATGACTATTTACTTAATGTTATTGTTTCTATTTTATAGTTTCAAATATAAACCATTATTTGCTGTTAGATCATAGTTCATATTAGAAAATAGACTATTCCATGCTGGATCCATTAAAAAGCAATACAAGTCGCCTTTCTGACTGCATAAACACACTTTACTGTCAGGCAAATATATGCAATTGTGCATAAACATGAAAAAGTGACTGGAGGGAATCATTAGGTCACAATTACGCCAGGAAGCTAAAGAGCAGGAACCCAGATAAAATAAGCGAGCAATATGCCACCAAGAGAGAACTGCTGACAAACCCCCAACAGCCAGAGGCCATATGAAAGTATACTTGACCCTGTTAGAGTTTTCATCACTTGGAATCTAGTTAATCCAGACCATTGGCGTGCCCTGTACCACGTCGTCATTCCATCATAATCATTCCCTGTGAGGAAATGGACCACCTTAACAGAATGAGATTCCTTCCTCTCATCTGCACCAGCCACCTTAAGGGTTTGTGAAACTTCTGAACAGTGAAATCAGTTTCAAAGAATTATGATTTCTATGCAATAATGAATTTACCCCTGATGAGTGATTGCCTAATGTTGGCCCAACTTGAGATGTGCATGTATTTTGTCTGGTCAAGGTGTCTTTTCTTTCATTAAGTTTTGGATGAATTTATTGATGTGGCTTTCTAATGGAACTGGTAGTCAACACAGTGAGCAGCAGGGACGGACTGGCTACCGGGCGTTTTGGCATGCTGCCGAGCTGGGGGCTGTTTTCGTTGATGGGGACCTGCGTGTGCTGAACGAAATTCGTTTTGCTTTGTTTATTTCGAAGCACACGCAGGTCTCCATCAACGAAATTAGTCCCCACCGCAGTGACATCAGCCCCCAGCTCGGCAGCATGCCAAAACGCCCGGTAGCCAGTCCGGCCCTGGTGAGCAGCATGCCTGCTTGCAAGCACCTTGTACTATATAATGAATCCAACCATTGCTCCATATGTCCTTAGCTGTAGTTCCTAATCCCCTCAGTCATGAGATGCCAGAAGGCCACATTGTGTGATCATCTCCATCATAATTTTCAAATAGTTTCAAGTAGAATACAACATACTTTCACATCTCAGATGTGTACATTTGTGTGTATGCCCACATCCATTCGACATGTTAGATGAGGCGTTTGGCATTTTTTTTTCTCTACTCCACTTTTTGCTGAAACGAATATGACTCATTACAACGCGGGTATTACTACGCGTTGTCAATTACAACGACCTACCATTGCATACTTTTACCACGAATATGCCTTTACCACGCATGCCATTACAACGCAAAGGCATGCGTGGTAAAGGTATACTCATGGTAAAAGTATGAAAGGTAAGTTACACTACCCTGCCCTACCCTAAACCCTAATTTAGTATCCCTGCACGACCCTCCCCCCAACCCCATTCCTTTCCCTACCCTAAAACACTACCCTGCATGACCCCTGACACTACCCTAAACCCTAAAACACTACCCCCAGCATGACCCTCCCCTGACCCCAGTCCTCTCCCTACACTAAAACACTACCCTGCATGACCCCCTGACACTACCCTAAACCCTAAAACACTACCCCCTGCACGACCCTCAGTCCTCTCCCTACACTTAAACACTACCCTGCACGACCCCCGACACTACCCTAAACCCTAAAACACCACCCCCAGCACGACTCTCCCCTGAACCCCAGTCCTCTCCCTACACTAAAACACTACCCTGCACAACCCCCCGACACTACCCTAAACCCTAAAACACTACCCTGCACTACACACACACCCCACCCGACCCCCTTTTACCCTAAAAAAGTATCCCCCACCCCAGGCCCAATCCCCCTTACCTCTCTCTCCTCGTGGTTCCTCTCTCCTCCTGGTTCCTGCTTCACATCGGCTCTGAGGGGTGGTGCACGTCGTTGTGAGGAAACGGAAGAGCCTCTGTTTCTTCACAACGAGGTGGATTGCCATTTTTTTTTACATCGCATGCGTTGTAACACTTGCGATGTAATGGCATGCGGGGACACAGCCGCGTTGTAATGGCTGTTTCCCTGCTGAAGCACCTAACTCTGCTTGTAGCCTTCTGTTGGCCTTTCCTTCTTCCTTTGCATCAGCTCCTTCCTAAGGTCCGTCATGGATATTTTTGTTGCTGTTAGTGTCACACTAAATTAAATTCTGCATGCTTAGAGGCATCCCTCTTGAATTCTGCACCTGTATAAAAATACCCTCTGCCTGCTAGTTGTACTGGAGAAAAGCAGGTACTGCCCATGATAATCCCCAGTCTTTTGAGCCTCTGGGTTTTTTGTTCTCTCTGGCAGTGCCTAACTTTTAAAGACGGCCAGTTTCTGTGAATAGCTGGGCTAAAGGTCTCTGAACAGGTTACATGTAACTTGTGTTCCCATATGTGTGCACACACGTAGAGGCTGGGAGAGGGACTGCTTGTCTGACCCAGCCTGAAATCTGCACAGAGGTAGCGCTACAGCAGATGGGACCCAGGTTAAAATGTCAATGTCCAGGCTTCATAATTCAATTCAGGATTTAAAAAGAAATGTTTCTTTATTTGTTGCTGCAGTGTAAATCTGTAGTATTTAAACTGATAGTTTCACTTTGGGTAGAGTGTGCCTAATTGAACAAAGTAACAAGGCCAAGGACATGTTCTTTCCCGGCAGGCTCTTTCAGGCTATATGAATCCATTTGTCGTTCAATATTTGATATAATGCCCTGAGCTAGCCTTGAGGAGATTAATGCTGTGCTGGGAAAGTTACTCTGCTGTCCCAGCTGCCAGATCAAAGTCTCTTGAGAACAATGGGACTATGATGGGAAGATTAGACTGTTCCTGGCAGAGGAAAGGGCTATGTACTAAATATACACCGCCATTAGCTTCACTTCCGGCAGAATGCTTACACATGGGTCAAAGGGAGGACAGGCAGACCTCTGGCTCCTGTCACCACAAAATAGAGGGAAGAAAAAAGATCTCGGTGGGTGGATCTTGGCTTGGAGAGGGAGATAATCTTCAGTTTTCATCCAAGCCGCCATCTGTGTTCTTCACAGAATATTGTGCAAGTGGTTGTACAGCCAGTGGGCTGCCTCTTGGAAATGCTAGGGGTGGAGTGGTGGTGTGGCATTAGGGGTCCGGGAAGGCAACTCCCAGCCTTTGAAACACTCCACCTTCATAATTAAACCCTGCATAGTGAAGAACATCTCAAAGCTCATAACTGCGTACCTTACATGATTAGAAATAGGCACATATGCAAGTGTTGAAAGATAATAGGTTAAGGTCTGCTGGCACACAGACTGTTAAAGAGGACTACTTTAGTCAAGAAGGATTTAGGGGTTCAGTTGACCACTGAGAACTTTCTTTAGTGTGCACGCCATGTATTTTGCAAGGTCTTTAAAGGTGTTCATATTGGCCTTTTGTACATATTTGTTATTTTGTGTGTAGTATTTAGTGTGTTTATATTAAAATCTATTTGTTTTCGAAACATGACAATAATTTATTGAGTGTTGTTTGTTACATTGCAGAGTTCGGAGTTCCCACAGCACCTCCCTGAGTCAGCCTTTCACTGCTCTGCCTTGCTGCCCTTAAAGCCATATCATACAGGGGATATTTGGTGCACAGTTTTAGGGTCCACATTATTGGGGCTACAGGACACCAGAAGCAAATGATCCCAGCTGTGACAACTGAGGCCCACTAATTTCTGATTACCATGATTACTCTGACACAGATTTCTCACATAGTTCATCAATATAACTTCTTAATGGGAACAAATATGCCAACCAGGCTCTTGTGCAATGTCTCAGGTGAGAGATTTGCAGCACTTTGCAGCAAGACAAATCATGTTGTCATATTTTTGGCAAATATATTCTTACATGGGTTATAATTGGGGATCTTATTCGGAGCATCTGAGAAAACAACCTTTAGATAAAGAGTGGAAAGAAATGGAGGAAGATGAGAAAGTGCAGTGTAAGGAGGGGATCACGTGATTAGAGAAAGCCAGACTGCAACAGGGAAGTAGGTAAGCAAACCTCAGGTAAAGGGCTGTTTTGACTAAAAAAATAGCCTGAAAGATAAATGATTTTAATAGAAATGCTGTTGGTCAGAATTATTTGAACAAAACTGTAATGGCAAAATGAATATGTTGTCAAATCTATCTCTTCAACCTGAATTTGTCAGGCACGCATTTCATCTGTAAGATTTCACCAAGATTACAATTTGTGGCATGGATTAATTCTATCGAAGGCTAGTGACAGTGAATGAATTAAGAAAGAATGAATCAGAGGAGTTTGTCTGTCCTAGGAAATGCTCTACTAGAGTTTGGTTGTGCTTGCTCATTATTGCTTTGCCATGTTTATATCCCTTGTGGAGGCTTATACCCTCAAACATATAGTCAACCTTCAATGTTTAATTAAATGCAGTTCTCAGAACAAAATCTTCAACCCAACATGCACTACTGCAGATCTGATTACAATCAACAGTCTGGAGCAAATATATGTCAGTGCCTTCTTGGAGGCCAGTCAAGTCTGCTGCACCACGGAACGCCATGTTCCATACACAAAAGTATACAGTATCCTGAGACTGGCACACTGCCAACAAAACAAAAGATAAATCTGCACTGCAGAGGACCACATCTCTGACCCTCAGTCACTGGTCCAACAAATAGACCCATCTTTGGCTTCTTAAGCTCACGCACTACCAACCTCCCACAAAGAATTCTTGCTATGCATGCCTCCAACTTAAATGCTGCGCTGTGCTCTTCTTCACAATTATTTTCTTCACTATGCCAAAGCAGTAGTGACAAGACAAACCAACGTTCTTTGGTCCTCACCCACATTTTCACATGTAGATGAGGCCTGCCAATATTTTCTATCTATACATGCATGCCTATGGAGGCAATCCCTGGACTAGGGAATGGTGCTGCAAGGTCACTTTAGTGTCAGTAATGTGTTTTATAATGCAATAACAATGACAGATGTGAAATTCATGTGCAGCTCTTTGAATGCATTCTAACGGGGGAATTATGAGAAATGAAGGGCCTGATTTAGATCTTGGCGAACTGGTTACTCCGTCACAACAGTGACGAATATCCCGTCCATCGAAATGTAAATCTCATGATATCCTATGGGATTTATGTTTCAGCAGACGGGATATCCATCACCGTTGTGACCGAGTAACCAGTTCGCCAAGATCTAAATCAGGCCCGAAGTCTCTTTCAAGTTAAGCACAGCTAAAATATTTCTCCATTTGCATCTACTAGCAAAGAAGGCCCTCAGACTTTAATAACCTCCTATCAAAATAAGTACTGGAGAAGTTGTTACATAATATGTACTGATATCACCGTATTTTTCTATGAGTTGCATATATATAATTTTTATATTGAGATCAACAAAACTAAAACATTATTTTAGCACTACTGAAAGGCAAAACTGCAGTAACAAGTAAAATATGACAAATGAATATCCTTTTTATTAGTATTAAGTTTCGAATTTCTGCATCTAACAGCAACATGCACAGTCTACCTACCTGGTATCTGACGTTTCTCTGCAAATGAAAGAAAAGAAAAGATTGTTGGGTTACACATTGATATTTGGGCAGATTCCCCTTCTCTGTTATTCGCATATTCAAGCTACCATTGTTTTTAAGAACTCTTTTACCCGATGTAGATCAGTGTGTATGCAGGGTCAGTTCTACTAATGAATCTAGGGGCACTGAGGACAACACTCCAGTTTTACCAACAACATGTAAAGATAGCCAAAACTATTTGCAGGAAAGCATCAACATTAACATAATTCATATTGAAACAAAAAGTACCCATAACAATGTCTGTAAACGTATCTAATTCCAGAAGAATTAGAATCTGTTGTGGTCTGTTAATGAGGAGGGCTGTTTCTTAAAGGTGTTGGAAGGGATAAGGCATCTGCCTCTCAGCGGTTGTAGTACCGAAGCCACCTCTGGATATCCCATGTTTTGCAAGTAAACAGTGTTTCCCATGCCTTTAGCTTGCCATGATTTCACCTTGCTATAGCTTCTGTCAATGAGAAGAGATAAAACAATCTCCCCAAAGCAATGAGGGCAAGATAATCAATGCACTAGAAAACGCCCTTTGTAATATCGCAACCTCAACTGAAAGCAGTAAGGGAGATATTGAATGACTGCAAAAGCACACCCTAAACATATAGTTGTGTTTTTATTTTTGTGGTCTACGTTTTTTGGCATCCTTTTTCAAATAGTAGTGAGTAGTAGGCAGGAATCTCTACATCTGGTGAGAGGTCAACTGTCAAGGGAGTGGAGGCCATTGCCTCTGCTGATGTGGGGGGCTACTGTGCTGCTGGCCAAACTTTAAATGAGGCCCTAAATCAATTCGGCTTTGTGCTGAATGCTAATTGAAGGGTTCTGAAGGACACACAAAGTCTACATTTATAAACGTTAACATAAAATTGCTGAATGACTCTCACTCCATGTGTTGTGACTCATTTAACCCGTCCCACATGCTTCTTTGGAAACACTCCCCCAAATGTAACACCAGTTTAGCTGTATTCACAATTCACATAGTTTAAAAAAATGTAATAATAAACCGAAAATAGGACAGTACCTGGTTGTTGATGTTTCTCTGAAATTGAAAACAAAAAAACAGAAAATATGTTAGTAAGTGGTGATTCCCTTCCACAATCACAAATCCTACTTTTTTCTCGCTGTATGTGGTAGACTTGATAGATCAGTGAAAGGGTTTTTGTACAGTGAATGTCTTTCTAGCTCTGCAGAGGACACTTTAAACCATTGTACTACAATAGGAAAGCAGGCCAATCATATGTGGAATAGACTACATGGTCTTAACACAAGTTCCAAGGGTTCCTAGGTTACGTCATCAAATGTATCTAGTAAAAAATGTGATGTAGAAAAAGCTTGGCAACCTCATACATATTTGACTTTTCTTAAAAAGTAAGTGTTGGAAAAACATAAATGACAGTGATGCCCGCCATTATATTTTTATAACCAGTAGAACAAAAGTTAGGAACACTAAAGCTGGGAAGGGAGTTTGTGGAACCCAAGACAAAAGTGAACATCATCCGCATACCTGTAGAAATTGAAGTCAAGGAACCAGATTATAGAGCATGTATTGCAGAGACAAGGGCTGAGTGTAGGGTGACCAGAATTGTAAAGCCAAAAACCGGGACATTTCATGAAAATAGAAGAAGGACTACCGTTTTACTTCAAGCGAGCGCACAGAATGACAGCGCTCCTCAGCACTACAGAACAGGTAGTTAGACCATACATAAAATGCAATTTTTAAACGCAGAAGCTTCCCTGTTAATTAACTTGCCTTCTAGAAACAACTGCTCACTATCCCTGCTTTGTACAACATAAAAAACACCTCCCGCCGTTTTCAGCTGACCCTCTCTAAAAACCGGGACAGGAGCTAAATTTCCTGAAATCTGCCCGGACAGCTGGTGAAAAACCCGGACCGTCCGGGCAAATCCGGGACGCCTGGTCACCCTAGCTGAGTGCCTATATTAACATTACCTATTGCACCTTCTCTACCCATCTCAAAGACTAAGGAGAGTGTAGGGAGTGCAAAAGACTGATATATGAGTTAGTTCCTTTACCTGTAGCATAAGCCTGTGCTGGTGTCATCGGAGCATAGGTGATTTTGTCCATCAATTCTTCTCCTGTTTAAAGAAAATAATTCCATTTAGTTGTAAGGCTACAGTTACACAATTGTTCATGATGAACATGTGGACTACATAAGATGGTAAGCAGCAAGCGTCTTATACAAAATAGGCATTCTGACGTTGCCAAAGATATCAGTGCACTGACATTATGATGTGCAGTGCACAAGCATGGTTTTTGACTTTAGAAGAATGAACGCAATCCTACTGGAGACAGCTAATAAAATATACCTGTGAAAATAATGTCCAACCTGGCCTGAACTGCCAAGGGATTGCTTACTTTCTATCGCTTCTATCACCCACATACCCATCTGTAAACACTTCATCTACCCCACGTTAGCCCACAATAGCTGTGCTGAAACTGCATCTAATTTGATCTCAATGCACAGACTGTCCCTGGTCTTTTGTCACTGGGAACACAGAAAAGCATGTATTATCTGCTGTGCACTCACGGCCTCCAACCTGACTGGCCACAGTCAATAGTGACAGGAGACCTGTTTATTTACTTTCATTGACAGGAGACCTGTTTATTTATTATCATTGACAGGAGACCTGTTTATTTATTATCATTGACAGGAGACCTGTTTATTTATTCTCATTGACAGGAGGCCTATTTATTTATTGTCATGGACAGGAGGCCTATTTATTTATTGACATAGCCAAGACAAATGTGCACAGAGAAATAGCAAAGCCCCTAAGTTCCTGAACATAAGCCCGCATCAAAGTATCAGTAAATACAGAACTTTCAACTGGACGAGAGAATAATGCTGGGACTTCCAGGGGAATGGAGACCTTAACAAGGAAGATATTTGCAGAAGGCAATGAATTCTGTATTATATTAACCATACAGTGCAAGTATCCCAATCAATGGGAGATTGAGGTATGTGATGCACAGTGACAGACACCAGGACCTAAATTCTCGTTCCAGTCAGTGAGCAAAAGGGGGGAAATAACTGTAGTTACTGCTTGAACAGGGTGAC
The DNA here is from genome assembly GCA_963921515.1 of Calotriton arnoldi. Classification (NCBI taxonomy): domain Eukaryota; kingdom Metazoa; phylum Chordata; class Amphibia; order Caudata; family Salamandridae; genus Calotriton; species Calotriton arnoldi. Next base: position 664,442 of record CAWUFW010008568.1, on the reverse strand, counting down.
TTAAGAAGGCTCACTGGAAGACTCCGGCTCTGTTCTCACAATGTGTGGGTGCTTCCGCATCTCCACTTAACTACACATTTGTCTCAGAGAAAAAAGTCCCAAGCATTTCTTTTCATTGAACTCTAGGATAGACATCAGAGTGGTGTTACCTGCAATGAGGTGAAGCAGCGTAAATTTGGCTCCACCCATATACATCACAAATACTTAACATAAACATGCACTTAGCACTTGTTTTGTGTGTGGCCTAATTACATTAATGTAAAGTGGTGCACTTGACATCATTACTGAAGTGCATTCACTGTAGAATTAGAGAATTAATAAACACTGTGTGTCTTAATTCCTTAAATGACACTTACTAATCAGATGAATAAGTAGAAACTATCCTCACACTATGAAATTGTAGGTATTTTAGAAACGACAATGATTTATGTAATGTGAGCACTAATGTTTCATATATTATATTTCATTTAAATGCACTTAGTCATACTTACACACATGTATTCAAGATTTACTGTATGCCACCTGTAATATGAGGGTAATGTACTGACATTTTACATTAATTTGTGTTTGAACGTGCACACACATATTAAAAGTGTACCATTGATTTAATACTTTTAAGTTGCCCAGACTAGGCCTGTTTCCTAGTCTGTATAAAATACTATTTTCCCTTTCCTACTTGCATGTCATTTCCTTGCAGGTACAATTCACATAGTTTGTTAGTTTTGAGAATAGATACAACACTGTACTAGTGCTAGGGAGAGAGCCTGAGAAGAAGACCTTGACAAGGAATATGGAGATCCAGATAAATGAAGGGTCCTATTCAGCACTGTTTCTACGTGGCTTAGGTGTCCAAGGACGATGATGTTCCCATGTTCATTATGGGACATTTCATAAATGTTGCAGCTTACAACAAGAGAATGGAAAAGGACAATGAAAACCCTAATGATGCGAACAGAGGGGTGTTGTTAAGGAGAGTTTTTCTTATAAATCTAGTGTTCAAACTGTCCGAGTTCAGAACCATTTAAAAACTCTTCCCTTTGGACTTGAGATGTTTAGTCCTCCATGCTTAGCTGATTGTGGTTTAGGCTAACTATAAATTCCCCCGACCCAAGAAGACTATTGAGCTTCAGAGATGCTAACACCTTCCCCTACTTCCTGCACTTTCCCGCATTTTCATATTTTTCTGCATTTCCATTAATTTTGAGATCTCTTCAGACTATTGAACCATCCTCTTAGTTTAGACTTTAACAACTTTAGATCTTACTCATGTATAGAAGAGAGAACTAGAAACTCTTCTATGAGAACCAAATCTTGTTATTGATCTTTTGCATTGCTGTGACTAAACTACTTGTTTGCCTCATATGTCATTAGGAAGTTGGGTTTCCCGGTTGTTATTCTGTACCTTCAGAGCATTGTGCTAAGATTTGTGTATCTTAATCTGACTGCTAATTTGCAATATACCTTCTTAACTATAGTCACTGATTCTTGGTCGTTATTGTGTAGACAAATGAGTTACACTGTTAACTGAAATTGAAAAAATTTAATGTTAACTCCCATCACCTCTCAGGCGGCGAAGAAAAGATTAATCGGAGGACAAATGGTAAGAGGGTTGGTTGGCCCAGAGCGCTGCCTCAGAGGTATCAATCTTTTTAAGTAGATTTTGCCAAAGGGAAAAAAGATACGCAGGCCAAAGGAGGCCCATGGCTGAGAAATTGTTCTAATTGCTCTGAAATGAACTCTTCATTTTTCTTAAAGAAAAAGCACTATATTATTGATCAGAACTTTACTCTCGTTTTTCTCATCCAGAAGTCTGCTTTCATTGTCATTTTGTCAGCTTTTGATTTTGGGGATAGAACGTGTCAGAGCACCCCCCCACACACACGCAAACTCACAGATGTAACTCAGCCTCTGCAGTCTCTGTGGATCGAGGACTGCAGGGGGCTTTTCAAGGGCCCTCATTTAACACAAGGAATGAGTGTGAGTTATGGGAATCTAAGAGGCTCCTTACTACATTCTGTAGGGATGCCCCATCATTTTGTGCTGTGCCACTGGCACCCCCTTCACTTTAACAGCACTGACCTCGACCGCCATTCTGTCAACCTGCCTGCAGCGCCCATTCTGCAAGGGCTGCAGTTATAGTATTAGGTCAAATATTAGGAGGTCTTGGGAACTAGTGGTACTACACATCTTGATGTAAAGGTCTGTCCATATGAAGGTATCTCTCTGTAAAGGTTGCAAATACGGTTCTAAGGAAATATCATCCCTACGGCAGCAGGTGGGGAAATATAATGGCAAAGTCGATCTGAAATATTTACTATGGTAGCAGGCAAACATTGGCTATTGAAACCACCACACACACACACATATAAAATGGACCAGAGCAACAGTTTCTGAAGACCGCACTGCTATTCAGTCCGTTAACTGCCACCTTGCCAGGCCAATCAGATGGGATTAAAGCTTCTCGAATAAGAATTGTCTTCCAAAGTGAAACATGTTTGATGTCCTCAGAGACCCTAGTGTTACTTGCCTGTACTGAGACTGGGCTGTAGGTACATTTGTCCAGCTCACAAAAATACATCAAGGACAATTTCTTAACATTCAAAATTGAAAAATTAAAGCAATCATATTTTAAGAGGAATACAAAAGAAAACGTTGCTTGCCCTCGGTAACAATCGTTCTGGTGAATACTATCTACCTGAAAATTCATCACCTTTGAATATATCCCTGGGGCAGACTGGATAGAGAAAACTTTTTTAATATTTCTCTTGTGCCGGCAGTTGGCGATGACTCCATTGTGATATCAGATGTGGAGTTGTGAGGCCATCATCGGAATCATAAAGCCTTAAGACAACTGTCCCAACGGCAGAAACGCTCTGTTTCTTGAAGTGACTTTTGAAACATTTTGAGAGAACTCAAATATGTTTAATGGTGCAGTGCATAACTAATGTAGTACCTTATTAAAAAATATAAAGTATAAAGGTTTTACCTCCACTACAAGGTAAGGTAGAGAGGGGCAGGGAGGAATCTGTGAGTAGATGCAGTATCCACCAAAAAGATCACTACCATAAGTAACTAACTTTTTCCTTTGATGAATGCTTCTACTTGCAGATTCCTCACATTTGAATAATAGAGTTTTTATCACTTGGAATCTGGTTAATCCAGACCATTGGCCTGCCCTGTACCGGGTCGTCATTCCATCATAATCATTCCCTGTGAGGAAATGAACCACCTTAACAGAATGAGATTCCTTCCTCTCATCTGCACCAGCCACCCTAAGAGTTTGTGAAACTTCTGAACATTGAAATCAGTTTCAAAGAATTATGATTTCTAGGCAATATTGAATTTACTCCTGATGAGTGATTGCCTGATGTTGGCCCAACTTGAGATGTGCACGTATTTTGTCTGGTCAAGGTGTCTTTTCTTTCATTAAGTTTTGGATGAATTTAATGATGTGGCTTTCTGATGGAAATGGTAGTCTACAAGGTGATTAGCATGCCTGCTTGCAAGCACCTTGTACTACAGGATGAATCCAACCTTTGCTCCATATGTCCTATGCTGTAGTCCCATCATCCCCTCAGCCATGAAATGCAAGAAGGCCACATTGTGTGTGATCATCTTGATCATAATTTTCAAATAGTTTCAAGTAGAATACAACATACCTTCACATCTCAGATGTGTACATTTGTGTGTATGCCCACATCCATTCGACATGGTATATGAGGCGTTTGGCATTTTCTTTCTTTTCTCTACTCCACTCTTTGTTGAAACACCTAACTCTGCTTGTAGCCTTCTGTTGGCCTTTCCTTCTTCCTTTGCATCAGCTCCTTCTCAAGGTCCAACATAGACATTTGTGTTCATGTTACTGTCACTCTAAATTAAATTCTGCATGCTTAGAGGCATCCCTCTTGCATTCTGCACCTGTATATAAATAACTTCTTCCTGATAGTTGTACTGGAGAAAAGCAGGTACTGCCCATGATAATCCTCAATCTTTTGGACCTCTGGGTTTTTTCTCCTCTCTTGCAGTGCCTACCATTTAAAGACTGCCAGTTTCTGTGGACAGCTGGGCAAAAGGCCTCTGAGCAGGTTACATGTAAATTGTGCTCCCATGTGTATGCACACACGTAGAGGCTGGGAGAGGGACTCCTTGTCTGACCCAGCCTGAGATCTGCACAAATGTAGAGCTACAGCAGATGGGACCCAGGTGAATTGTTAATGTCCAGGCTTAATAATTCAATTTAAGATTTAAAAAGAAATGTTTCCTTATTTGTTGCTGCAGTGTAAATATGTAGTGTTTAAATTGATAGCATCACTTTGGGTAGAGTGTGCCTAATTGTACAAAGTAACAAGGCCAAGGACATGCTCTTTCCTAGCAGGCTCTTTCAGGCTGTATGAATCCATTCATAATTCAATATTTGGTATAATTCTCTGAGCTAGCATTGAGGCGATTCATTCCTTGATCTGCTCTGCTGGGAAAGTTACTCTGCTGTCCCAGCTGGCAGATCAACGTCTCTTGAGAACAATGGGACTAAGATGGGGAGATTAGACTGTTGCTGACAGAAGAAAGGGCTAAGTAATAAATATACATAATCATTAGCTTCACTTCCACATATTGTGACCGGCAGAATGTTTACACATCGGTCAAAGGGAGGACAGGCAGACCTCTGGCTCCTGTCACAAGAGGGGATTCTTTAAAACTTAGAGGGAAGAAAAAAGATCAGGTTGGGTGGATCTTGGCTTGGAGAGGGAGATATTCTTTAGTTTTCATCCAAGCAGCCATCTTTGTTCTTCACAGAATATTGTATAAGTGGTTGTGCAGCCAGAGGGCTGTTCCTTGGAAATGCTAGAAGTAGAGTGGTTATGTGGAATTAGTGGTCTGGGAATGGCAACTCCTATTCTGTGAAACACTCCACCTTCATTTTTAAGCCCTGTATAATGAAGAACAGCTCAAAGCTGTGGTAATGCACTGAAATGTTTATGTATATTCAAACATCACTTTTTCACCAAATATTGAATTGTGAACACCCATTTAGCACAGCAAATAGGCCTTGTTTTTCCATAATTGCATACCTTCCGTGATTAGACAAAGGCACATATGCAAATGTTGACAGCTAATAGGTTAAGGTCGGCTGGCACGCAGACTATTAAAGAGGTCTAGACTACTATGTAGTCAAGAAGGTTTTTAGGGGCTTAGTTGACCACGGAGAACATTCTTTAGTGTGCACGTCGTGTATTTTGCAAGGTCTTTAAAGGTGTTCATATTGGCCTTTTGTACATATTTGTTATTTTGTGTGTAATTTTCAGTGTGTTTATATTAAAATTTATTTGCTTTTGAAACTTGACAATAATTTATTGAGTGTTGTTTGTTACATTGCAGAGTTCGGAGTTCCCACAGCACCTCCCTGAGTCAGCCTTGCACTGCTCTGCCTTGCTGTCCTTAAAGCCATATGATACAAGGGATATTTGGTGCACAGTTTTAGGGTCCACAGTATTGGAGCTACAGGACACCAGAAGCAAATGATCCCAGCTGTGACAATTGAGGCCCAATAATTTCTGATTACCATCAGATCCTCTGTCACAGATTTCTCACATAGTGATCAATATGACTTCTGCACCAATTAGATGTGGCATTCAGTCTGGCGTAAAGAAACCCTCTCCTTGACTAGAGATATTGTAGACGACGTCCTGAAATTAGATGGCGTAAGTAAAATAAGATGGTTAAGTTATGTTGAATCTAATCTTTAGGAGGTTGGTCTGCATTATCTTTATGAGGATCCGAAGATGTGCCTATCAATATCCAAGAAGGAGTTGAAAACTCACTTATTGGTCCATCTAAAGACGAAGAGACACAATAATAATTTTAAACTTTCTACAGTCAAGTTATATTACACTGCCCCAAGTATAAGTGTAACTAATGCGAACTCCACTTATCTATCGTTCATTACAAATCTACAACATAGATATATTTTAATGAGAATTCGTTTAAATTATATCCCCCTCATGTTAGGCCTGCCGCCCAAAACCTATGCGAATACTGCACTCCCATTTTGCCCTTGCGACAAGCGATCCACTCAGAACAATCTTCGCTTTTTATTCTTTTGTAAATTTTATAGTGATGAAAGAAAAAGATTCATTGTCCCCCTTATTCGTAAAATGAATTTTAAACAATGTTGTGTAGCCTTATATTATCGTCAGTTACTGTCTGATCCTTTTACATGTTTCTCTTAGGCCTCGTTCATTTTATCCGCTCTGAGCAAAAGGAGATCAAATTGTCATTTTGATATTTAATATGAAATTTAAGATGTTGGGCTGTGCAATATTTGTGTGTATAACTTATGAACTAATGTTTTCCTTTTAGCTTATGATCATTAATTATGTTTTAATACATGTTACTCTAAATTTTTGTAATACTTTTTATCTATCGATGTACATGTGTTTGTAGAATACTTTTTATACCGATGTTGTGTCGGCAAAATAAAGTTATTTCTGACTGACTGACTTCTGTATGGGAACAAATATACCTATCAAGCTCTTGTGCAATGTCTCAGGTGAGAGTTTTGCAGCACTTTGCAGCAAGGCAAATAATTTTTTCATATTTTTGGGCAAATTTATTTTTTAGATGGGTAATATGGGCTCTTACTCGGTACACCTGAGGAAACAACTTCTAAATAAAGAGTGGAAAGAAATGGAGGAAGATGAGAAAGTGCAGTAGAAGGAGGGGGTCATTTGATAAGAGAAAGCCAGACTCCAAGAGGGAAGTAGGTAAGTAAACCTTAGGTAAAGGACTGGTTTGAATCAAAAATAGCCTAAAAATTCAACAGTTTTAATAGAAATGCTGTTTGTCAGAATTATTTGAACAAAACTGTAATGGCAAAATTAATATGTTTTCAAATCTATCTCTTCAACACTGAATTTGTCAGACAGTCATTTTATCTGTAAGATTTCTGCAAGATTTCTCCAAGATTACAATTTGTAGCATGGATTAATTCTATTGATGGGTAGCAACAGTGAACAAATTAAGAAAAAGAAATCAGAGGAGCATACCTGTCCTATTAAATGCTCTACTAGAGTTTGGTTGGGCTTGCTCATTATTTCTTTGCCATGTTTATATCCCTTCTGCAAGCTTATACTCTCAAACATATATTCAACTTCAATGTTTAATCCTTCTCACTCCATGTGTTGTGACTCATTTAACACGTCCCACTTGCTTGTTTGGAAACACACTCCCAAATTTAACACCAGCTTAGCTGTATTTACAGTTAACATAGTTGAAATTTTAATAATAATACACTGAAATAGTACAGTACCTGGTTTCTCATGTTCCTCTGAAATTAAAAACAAAACAACAGAAAATATGTTAGTGAATGGTGATTCCCTTCCACAGTCACAAATACTACTTTTTCTCGCTATATGTGGTGGACTTGATGGATCAGTGAAGGGGTTTTGGTAACAGTGAATGTCTTTCTAGCTCTGCTGAGCACACTTTAAACCATTGTACTAAAATAGGAAAGCAGGTCAATCATGTTAGTACATCCTACCACAGGTTCCTATGGTTCCTAGGTTACTTCATCAAATGTGTCCAGTAATAAATGTGAAGTACAAAAAACTTGGCAACTGCATATATATTTGACTTTACTAAAAAAAGTAAGTGTTGGGAAAACATAAATGACTGTGGTGCCTGCCAATATATGACTATAACCAGTGGAACAAAAGTTAGGAACATAAAACTGATTAATCCCCCTCACTCCATGTGTTGTGACTCATTTAACGCATCCCACAAGCTTCTTTGGAAACACACTCCTAAATTTAACACCAGCTTAGCTGTATTTACAGTTCACATAGTTTAAAAAAATTAAATATTAAACTGAAAATAGGACAGTACCTGGTTCCTCATGTTCCTCTGAAATTGAAAACAAAAAAAAGAAAATATGTTAGTAAATGCTGATTTCTTTCCACAGCCAAAAATACGACTTTTTTTCTCACTATATGTGGTGGACTTGATGGATCAGTGAAGAGGTTTTGGTAACAGTGAATGTCTTTCTAGCTCTGTTGAGCACACTTTAAACCATTGTACTAAAATAGGACAGCAGGTCAATCGTGTTAATACATCCTACCACAAGTTCATATTGTTCCTAGGTTACTTCATCAAATGTGTCCAGTAATAAATGTGAAGTACAAAAACATGGCAACTGCATACATATTTGACTTTACAAAAAAAGTAAGTGTTAGGAAAACATAAATGGCAGTGGTGCCTGCCGTTATATTACTATAACCAGTGGAACAAATGTTAGGAACATAAAACTGCTTAACCCCCCTCACTCAATGTGTTGTGACTCATTTAATGCATCCCACATGCTTTTTGGAGACCCCCTCCCAACTTTATCACCAGTTTAGCTGTATTCACAGTTCACATAGAATTAAAAAATTGAATATTAAACAGAAAATAGCACAGTACCTGGTTCCTCATGTTCCTCTGAAATTAAAAAAAACAGAAAATATGTTAGTAAATGCTGATTCTCTGAGCTAGCCTTGAGGAGATTCATGTCTTGACCTGCTCTGCTGGGAAAGTTACTATGCTGTCCCAGCTGCCAGATCAAAGTCTCTTGAGAACAATGGGACTATGATGGGGAGATTAGACTGTTCCTGGCAGAGGAAAGGGCTATGTAGTAAATATACACAGCCATTAGCTTCACTTCCCCAAAATGTGATCAGCAGAATGTTTACACAATGGGTCAGAGGGGGGACAAGTAAACCTCTTGCTCCTGTAACCACAGGGGTATCTTTAAAACATAGAGGGAAGAAAAAGGATCTGGGTGGGTGGATCTTGCCTTGGAGAGGGAGATATTCTTTAGTTTTCATCCAAGCAGCCATCTGTGTTCTTCACAGAATATTGTGCAAGAGGTTGTACAGCCAGTGAGCTGCTTGGAAATGCTAGCGGTGGAGTTGTGGTGTGGGATTAGTGGTCTGGGAAGGCAACTCCCATCCTCTGAAATGCTCCACCTTCATTGATAAACCCTGCATAGTGAAGAACAGCTCAAAGCCGTGGAAATGCACTGAAATGTTTATGGATATTCAAACGTCAATTTTTCACCAAATATTGATTTGTGAAAACTCATTTAACACAGCAAATATGCCTTGCTTTTTCATAATTGAGTACCTTACATGATTAGGCATAGGCACATATGCAAGTGTTGAAAGTTAATAGGTTAAGGGCTGCTGCCACGCAGACTATCAAAGAGGTCTAGACAATTATGTAGTCAAATAGGTTTTTAGGGGCTTAGTTGACCACTGAGAACTTTCTTTTGTATTCACGCCGTGTAGTTTGCACGGTCTTTAAATGTGTTTATATTGGCCTTTTGTACAAATTTGTTATTTTGCGTGTAATATTCAGTTTTGTTTGTATTAAAATAGATTTGCTTTTTAAACTTGACAATAATTTATTGAATGTTGTTTGTATCATTGCAGAGTTCCGAATTCCCACAGCACATCCCTGAGTCAGCCTTGCACTGTTCTGCCTTGCTGGCCTTAGAGTCATATGCTACAAGGGATATTTGGGATACAGTTTTAGGGTCCACAGTATTGGGGCTACAGGACACCAGAGGCAAATGATCCCAGCTGTGACAAAGGAGGCCCAATAATTTCTGATTACCATTGGATCCTCTGTCACAGATTTCTCACAATGTGATCAATATGACTTCTATATGGGAACAAATATACCTATCAAACTCTTATGCAATGTCTCAGGTGAGAGATTTGCAGCACTTTGCAGCAAGGCAAATCATTTTTTCATATTTTTGGCAAATGTATTCTTAGATGGGTAATATGGGCTCTTACTCGGTGCACCTGCGGAAACAACTTCGAGATAAAGAGTGGAAAGAAATGGAGGGAGATGAGAAAGTGCAGTGGAAGGAGGGGATCATTTGATAAGAGAAAGCCAGACTCCAAGAGGGAATATGTAAGTAAACCTTAGGTAAAGGGCTGGTTTGAATCAAAAATAGCATAAAAATTAAACGGTTTTAATAGAAATGCTGTTTGTCAGAATTATTTTAACAAAACTGTAATGGCAAAATTAATATGTTTTCAATTCTGTCTCTTCAACACTGAATTTGTCAGACAGTCATTTTATCTGTAAGATTTCTGCAAGATTTCTCCAAGATTACAATTTGTGGCATGGATTAATTCTATTGATGTGTAGCGACAGTGAACAAATTAAGAAAAAAGAAATAAAAGGAGTTTATCTGTCCTAGTAAATGCTCTACTAGATTTTGGTTGTGCTTGCTCCTTATTTCTTTGCCATGTGATTCCCTTCTGCAAGCTTATACTCTCAAACATATATTCGACTTCCATGTTTAATCCCTCTCACTTCATGTGTTGTGACTCATTTAACACATCCCTCATACTTCTTTGGAAACACACTCCCAAATTTAACACCAGCTTAGCTGTATTCACAGCTCATATAGTTTAAAGAATTACATATTAAACCAAAAATAGGACGGTACCTGGTTCTTCATGTTCCTCTGAAATTGAAAACAAAAAAACACAAAATATGTTAGTAAACGCTGATTCCTTTCCACAGTCAAAAATACTACTTTTTTCTCATTATATGTGGTGGACTTGATGGATCAGTGAAGAGGTTTTGGTAACTGTGAATGTCTTTCTAGCTCTGCTGAGCACACTTTAAACCATTGTACTAAAATAGGACAGCAGGTCAATCATGTTAATACATCCTACCACCAGGCACGGCCCGTGGTAGGAGTGCCGGTCGGGCGGTGACGTGGGGCGGGGGAGGGGCAGGGTGGGGGTAGTAAACTACGGATTAAGGCCGAATACAGGTAAGTGAACATTTAAATAAAACGAATTTCGTTGTGAGCGCTGCATCGCCAAATGCGATGCAGTGCGCGCAACGAAATTCGTTTTATTTATTTAAATGTTCACTTACCTGTATTCGGCCTTAATCCGTAGTTTACTACCCCCCACCCTGCCCCTCCCCCGCCCCACGTCACCGCCCGACCGGCACTCCTACCACGGGCCGCGCCTGCCTACCACAAGTTCAATTGGTTCCTACGTTACTTCATCAAATGTGTCCAGTAATAAATGTGAAGTACAAAAAACTTGGCAACTGCATACATATTTGACTTTACTAAAAAAGTTAGTGTTAGGAAAACATAAATGGCAGTGGTGCCTGCCGTTATATTGCTATAACCAGTGGAACAAAAGTTAGGAACATAAAACTGCTTAATCCCCCTCACTCCATGTGTTGTGATTCATTTAATGCATCCCACATGCTTCTTTGGAGACCCACTCCCAACTTTAACACCAGCTTAGCTGTATTCACAGTTCACATTGATTAAAAAAATTAAATATTAAACCGAAAATAGGACAGTACCTGGTTCCTCATGTTCCTCTGAAATTAAAAACAAAAAAACAGAAAATATGTTAGTAAATGCTGATTCTCTGAGCTAGCCTTGAGGAGATTCATGCCTTGACCTGCTCTGCTGGGAAAATTACTATGCTGTCCCAGCTGCCAGATCAAAGTCTCTTGAGAACAATGGGACTATGATGGGGAGATTAGACTGTTCCTGGCAGAGGAAAGGGCTATGTAGTAAATATACACAGCCATTAGCTTCACTTCCCCAAAGTGTGATTAGCAGAATGTTTACACAATGGGTCAGAGAGGGGACAAATAGACCTCTTGCTCCTGTCACCACAGGGGTATCTTTAAAACATAGAGGGAAGAAAAAGGATCTGGGTGGGTGGATCTTGCCTTGGAGAGGGAGATATTCTTTAGTTTTCATCCAAGCAGCCATCTGTGCTCTTCACAGAATATTGTGCAAGAGGTTGTACAGCCAGTGGGCTGCTTGGAAATGCTAGCGGTGGAGTTGTGGTGTGGAATTAGTGGTCTGGGAAGGCAACTCCCAGCCTCTGAAATGCTCCACCTTCATTGTTAAACCCTGCATAGTCAAGAACAGCTCAAAGCTGTGGAAATGCACTGAAATGTTTATGGATATTCAAACGTCAATTTTTCACCTAATATTGATTTGTGAAAACTCATTTAGCACAGCAAATAGGCCTTCCTTTTTCATAATTATATACCTTACATGATTAGACATAAGCACATATGCAAGTGTTGAAAGTTAATAGGTTAAGGTCTGCTGCCACGCAGACTATCAAAGAGTTCTAGACTATTATGTAGTCAAATAGGTTTTTAGGGGCTTAGTTGACCACTGAGAACTTTCTTTAGTGCTCACGCCGTTTAGTTTGCCAGGTCTTTAAATTTATATTGACCTTTTGTACAAATTTATTTTGTGTGTAATATTTAGTTTTGTTTGTATTAAAATAGATTTGCTTTTTAAACTTGACAATCATTTATTGAGTGTTGTTTGTTGCATTGCAGAAGTCCAATTTCCCACAACACATCCCTGAGTCAGCCTTGCACTTCTCTCCCTTGCTGCCCTTAGAGTCATATGCTACAAGGGATATTTGGTACACAGTTTTAGGGTCCACAGTATTGGGGTGACAGGACACCAGAAGCAAATGATCCCAGCTGTGACAATTGAGGCCCAATAATTTCTGATTACCATTGGATCCTCTGACACAGATTTCTCACATAGTGATCAACATGACTTCTATATGGGAACATATATACCTATCAAGCTCTTGTGCAATGTCTCAGGTGAGAGATTTGCAGCACTTTGCAGCAAGGCAAATCATTTTTTCATATTTTTTGGCAAATGTATTCTTAGATGGGTAATATGGGCTCTTACTCGAAGCACCTGAGGAAACAACTTCTAGATAAAGAGTGGAAAGAAATGGAGGGGGAAGATGAGAAAGTGCAGTGGAAGGAGGGGATCATTTGATGGTTTTAATAAAAATGCTGTTTGTCAGAATTATTTGAACAAAACTGTAATGGCAAAAAGAATATGTTTTCAAATCTATCTGTTCAACCTGAATTTGTCAGACAGGCATTTCATCTGTAAGGTTTCTGAAAGATTTCTCTAAGATTACAATTTGTGGCATGGATAAATTCTATCAATCGGTAGTGACAGTGAACTAATTAAGAAAAAATGTATCAAAGGGGTTTATCTGTCCTAGGAAATGCTCTACTAGAATTTGGTTGGGCTTGCTCATTATTTCTTTGCCATGTTTATATTCCTTCTTCAGGCTTATACTCTCAAACATATAGTCAACCTTCTATGTTTAATCAAATGCAGGTGTCAGAACAAAATCTTGAATACAACGTGCACTAATGCAGATATTATTACAATCATCGGTCTGGAGCAAATATATTTCAGTGCCTTCTTGGAGGCTAGTCAAGTCTGGCACACTTCAGAACGCTATGCTCCATATATAAAAGTCTGCAGTATCATGAGACTAGTACACTGCCATCAAAGAAATAAATAAATCTGCACTGCAGAGAACCACATCTCTGACTCTCAGTCACTACTCCTGCAAATAAACCCATCTTTGGCTTTTTAAGCAACCTCCCATAAACTCAATCTTGCTATGCATGCCTCCAACTTAAATGCTGCTCTGTGCTCTTCTTCCCATATGTTCCTCACCACATCAAAGTAGTAGTGACAAGACAAATCACAGTTCTTTGGTCCTCACCCACATTTTCACATGTAGATGAGGCCTGCCAATACTTTCTTTCTATACATGCATGCCAATGGACGCAATGCCTGGACTAGGGAATGCTGCTGCAAGGTCACTTTAGTGTCAGCAATGTGTTTTATAATGCAGTAACAATGACAGATGTGAAATGCATGTGCAGCCCTTTGAACACATTCTATCAGGGGAATAATGGGAAATGAAGGGCCTGATTTAAATTTCAGTGGACGGGTTACTCCGTCACAACAGTGACAGATAGCCCGTCCTCCGAAATATAAATCCCATAATATTCTATGGGATTTATATATCGGCGGAACGGATATTGGTCACCATTGTGATGAGTACCCCGTCCACCGAAAGCTGATATTTCTCTGTTTGTGTCTACTAGCCAAGAAGACCTTCTGACTTTAAAATCCTGCTATCAACACAAGTACTGGAGGAGATGATATAGAATATGTTCTGATATCACTGTATTGTACTATGAGTTGCATATATATCATTTTATATATTGTGTTCAACTAAACTAAAACGTTATTTTAGCACTACTGAAAGGCAAAACTGCAGTAGCAAGTAATATATAACAAATGAATATCCTTTTTATTAGTATTAGGTTTTGTATTTTTGCATCTAACAGCAACATGCACAGTCTAATTACCTGGTTCCTGGCGTTTCTCTGCAAATAAAAGAAAACAATAGGGAAATATACATTAGCCAAGGAGGGGGCGCTCCATTTATGTTTTGTGGACCTTACTAGCGCCTTTGACCTAGTTAACCATCAAAAACTATGGCAAACATTGAAAGGGCTAGGGGCCCCTATTGAAATAATTTCACTTTTATCCCAAATCTATGCATTTTTAAAGTCTAGGGTACGGTATGGTAAAACGGGGGAGTGTACGCCTGATTTTAGGGTCATGCGTGGCATTAGACAGGGTTGCAAATTAGCGCCCCTTTTATTTTCCCTATACATTAACAACGTAGATCTGTTTTTACAAACAATTACTGTAGATGCCCCGAAAGTTGGAATACGCCCCACCCCTGTTTTATTATAGGCAGACGATGCTGTCCTAATATCGAGTGAAAAACCACAGTAGTATAACCCATAGATCAGGTTGAGATCTGGGTGATTACGAGAAAGCTAGCAACAATATCTCAACCGGATTTAATGAAAACTAATATACATGTATGTACAAGACATTACAAAAAGGAAACAAAAAAGGGAGACTCCAAGTAGTTTGTTTGAATGTGCTCATGGCATCATATATTAAAAACACAAATTATACATGACAGTTATATCAGCACTGTAGGCATAAATGCAGAGGCAACCCTAAGGAACTTGGTGCACGTTGTGCTCGTGACAAAGGTGACGGCACAAGTGACAAGTGAGAAAACACAGCGGTGGGCGCGAAGTGATGAAGTGGTATAGGATATGTACAAAATGATTGGTTCAACACAAGGAATATTTTAGATCATTGATAAGGGTTTAAAGCAATTCTGTGAACCAAAGTTGTGTGTGCGCCATAAGTTGCACTGGTAAACTGGTCGACGGCGTTTCGATCCTTGTAACGAGCACAACGTGCACCAAGTTCCTTAGGGTTGCCTCTGCATTTATGCCTACAGTGCTGATATAACTGTCGTGTATAATTTGTGTTTTTAATATATGATGCCATGAGCACATTCAAACAAACTACTTGGAGTCTCCCTTTTTTGTTTCCTTTTTGTAATGTCGTGTACATACATGTATATTCGTTTTCATTAAAGCCGGTTGAGATATTGTTGCTAGCTTTCTCGTCCTAATATCGAGGACAGCTAACGGTCTCCAATGCCTAATAGAATATTTCGCCCTGTACATGACTGACAAAGATTTACAGCTAAATTTAAAGAAAACATTTGTCATGTCATGCGGGAGCAATAGGCCCAAGAACAGACAGCATCATGTGGGCGGGGTTGTTATTAATAGAGTGCCATCGTTTTCGTATTTGGGGATGCTTTTTAACAAGAACAGCACATGGAATATGCACATAGAATCATGTAACATGAAATTTCTAAGAATCACTGAGGCTATTTTTAGATTCTCCGCAAAATTGGGAAATAAACCTATACGAGAAATTTTAACCTTGTATCGGAGTAAGTGTGTTTCAGGGGTCTGTTACGGGGCCGCAATATGGGGGAGAGCAAATACGGCCACCCTACAAACCAACGAAAACAAGTTTTTAAAACAACTACTGGCAGTCCCAAGAGCAACAGCGAACACCATAGTACATAAAGAACTGTCTGTACCACACTTAAGCGACACAATAAGTATGGCAGGCCTTACGTTTTGGCAAGGGCTATGGGCAAAAGAAGAAACAAAATTTACAAAAGATTTAATAATGGATTGCCTAGCTCTTGACCGCAGTTCAAAAATACCATGGTTGGAGTATATTTTTAACCTTTTAACACGATGCAAAGTAACTGCTGATAAAAAGAACCCCTCACTTATTCTGGAATATAGTAAAAACGACTTGAAATTGAGGTACATAACCGCCATGGAATATGAAAGAGAAAGGGCTGCCACACAAAAACAGAGCATGGTTTCTTATTGTGAACGCCCTCTCATGCGAGGTATTCAGCTATATTTGATCCTGGTAAGGAACATTCAGCACAGATTTTATTTAACCAGGCTAAGGATGGGCATATTACATTATTTAGTTGCATTCCCGAGAACGGAAAAGTGGTGCTATAAATTACCAGCCTGTCCGTGTGATGGTAAAACCCCACAATCCACGTTGCATTTTATCCTTTTTTGTAGTTTTTATAGGGATATCCGGAAATCAGTTTTAAAACCCTCTTTTTAACAAACATGCTTTATACCTATAAATATGCGTTTAATTTTGTGTGTAGCCTGGAAAATGTGAAAATTATAAAAACTGTAACTCGATTTATACAACTATCAATTAAGAAAAGAAAGGACTACGCACACCTGGATGCATTGTTATACAAAAATCAGGATGATTGTTTTTAGTATATATTTTTTAAACTCTTATCATGATAAGATGTGGCAATGTGCACTTTATGTATTGTTATGCACTTATAATGTACTAGCACTTTATGATATATTTTGTGGCAGCTTGTATCTCACATCTCACGTATCCTTGGCACCTTAATGCATTAGCACTTTATAACTGGTTAATACGCTATGTGAACAGGTCAATGAGTAAAACCTGATCTAACTTGGACTATCTAGGTTAATTTTTAACAGTATTTTGTATAATAGGCATATTTGCATTTATTTGTATCGGAAACTGGCCTTAATCTCGCCATTGTTTGGCTTGAAGATTTATAAATTGTTAATCTTTTTAAACTAATCAAGTTGTTATGCAGGAATGTTGTTAGTATATGTGTATTAGTATGCTTTTATGGTGTTTTCTTTTACTTGCACCGAATAAAGCTGATTTTGAAAAGAAAACAAAAAATTGTTGAGTGGCACGTTGATATTTGGCCAGACTCCCCTTCTCTGTTATTCCCATGCTCAAACTACCATTGTTTTTTTAATAACTCATTTACCCGATGTAGACCAGTGTGTATGCAGGGTCAGTTCTACTAATGAATCTAGGGGCACTGAGGACAATACTCCAGTTTTACCAACAACATGTAAAGATAGCCAAAACTATTTGCAGGAAAACATCAACATTAACATAATTCATATTGAAACAAAAAGTACAAATAACAATGTCTGCTAACGTATCTAATTCCAGAAGAATTAGAATCTGTTGTGGTCTGTTAATTAGGAGGGCTGTTTCTTAAAGGTGTTGGAAGAGACAAAGCATCTGCCTCTCAGCGGTTGTAGTACCGAAGCCACCTCTGGATATCCCATGTTTTGCAAGCAAACAGTGTTTCCCATGCCTTTAGCTTGCCATGATTTCACCTTGCTATAGCTTCTGTCAATGAGAAAAGATAAAACAATCTCCCCAAAGCAATGAGGGCAAGATAATCAATGCACTAGAAAACGCCCTTTGTAATATCGCAACCTCAACTGAAAGCAGTAAGGGAAATATTGAATGACTGCAAAAGCACATCCTAAACATATAGTGCTGTTCTTATTTTTGTGGTCTATATATTTTTCCATACTTTTTAAATAGTAGTGAGTAGTAGGCAGGAATCTGTACATCTGGTGAGAGGTCTACTGTCAAGGGAGTGGAGGCCATTGCCTCTGCTGATGTGGGGGGCTACTGTGCTGCTGGCCAAACTTTAAATGAGGCCCTAAATCAATTCAGCTTTGTGCTGAATGCTAATTGCAGGGTTCTGAAGGACACACAAAGTCTACATTTATAAACGTTAACATAAAATTGCTGAATTTATTTATTTATCAGTTTTATATAGCGCTAGCTAGACCCGGGGGTATCAGAGCGCTTTACAGAATCAAGAGCCAGGCAATAATCCAGTCACTTAGTAAATGACGTGCAACAATCTTAGGCTCTGGTACAAACAACAATAAATACACATAGAAATATTAGGCAATGCGGGTGGAATACAATATGTACACAGACAGCAGCTCGGCCCTGAGGGCGGCTACTGCTTATGGGCAAGTCGCGAATTATGAGTCCAGTGAGAGAACGACCTTCAAGGTAAAAGAGGCAAACAGAAGTAAACAGCCAGCTGTTTAATGGGTCAAAGAGAGACTGATAGAACTGAGTTCAAGAATTGTTCAAGTGTTCCAGTGTACGTTGAGTAGGTGGTGTTTTAGGTCTCTTTTGAAGCCAGTGAAGGAGAGGTTGTATCGTAAGTCCCTCGGGAAAGAGTTTCATTTGCTGGGAGCGTTACCCGAGAACGAGCGAGCCTGGGTAGATTTCTTTTTTAGTTTGGGAGGGACGAGAAGAAGTGTGTTGGAGCTTCTCAATGATCTGGTTCTTCCTGCTTTAGTGAGTTTGTTATCTAAATAGTCAGGGGTGTGTGAGTGAATGGCTTTGTGGGTGATACAGGCAGTCTTGTATTTGCATCTTCCTTCTATAGGAAGCCAGTTGAGGGTCTTGAGTGCAGGCGTGATTTGATCATACCGTTTAATATCTGTTATGAGCCTGGCTGCCATGTTTAGTACTGATCTGAGGGGAGCGAGGTGCGATTTCGGGGTCCCTGTGAGGACAGCATTACCATAGTCAAGTTTGGAGAGGACCAGAGATTGGACAACCCATTGGAAATCATCCGAGAATGAATGGTTTGATTTTTTTAAGGTGTTTTAGTGTGAAAATTGCTCCTTTGGCTGAGTTTTTGATGTGATCTTTCACTGACAAGTCTTTATCCAGGGTGAATCCTAAGGATTTAGCCGAATTGGAAAGAGTGAGAGTACAGTTTAGAGCCTTCAGGTCAGTGATCTAGTTTTTGATAGGAGGGTGGTTACTTTTGGGGGAGAACAGGATAATTTCTGTTTTGGTGGGGTTTAATTTTAGATGGTTAGAGTTAAACCAAGATTGAATATTACGCAGTGTGACATTGAGATGCCGGATGTCTCTAGGTGATTTAATTTTGTAGTAGAGTTGAGTGTCATCTGCATAGAGGTGGAATTTGATCCCAGCTTGCATCAGGATGATAGTAAGGGGTTCCATGAAGAGATTAAACAGTGACTGGGAGAAGATTGAGCCCTGGGGTACGCCAAGAGAGACCAGTGTGTGTTTCGAGAGGAAAGACTTGATTTTGATTTGTTGTGATCGGTGTTGAATGTAAGAAGTGAACCATTTTTAAACAGTGCCATTAATACCGGAGCGTATCTTCAAGGATTAAGGTAAGGATGTGTTGTTTACAGATTCAAAGGCTGCTGATAACTCAAGTAGGATAAGCATGCATGCATCACCATCATCTAAGGATCTATGGATGTCATATGCGATATTAAGCATGGCAGTTTCTGTGCTACAGCCTTTCTTGAACCCTGATTGGAAGGAGTCAAGTAGGTTGGAATCCTCAATATGTCGGTTGAGTTGTTGTAAGACGCATTTTTCCATAGTTTTGGCTAGGAACGGGAGGTTGGAGATAGGTCTGAGGATGTTGAGATCATTCGGGTCAGCCCTGGGATTCTTGGGAATGGGTGTGATTTGACCTAGTTGAAGGGAATCTGGTACACAACCCGAGGCGAGAGAAGAATTGATGATGTTTGTCCAACACGGGGCGATAATGTGGTTAAGGTGTGAAAAGTGGGCTTTAGTTTCGCAATAATATCGAAAAACGAAACTTTTTAGATTAGAGAAGGGGTTTTCGTACAGTGAATGTCTTTCTAGCTCTGCAGAGGACACTTTAAACCATTGTTCTATAATAGGAAAGCAGGTCAATCATGTGTGGAATAGACTACATGGTAATACATCTTAACACAAGTTCCTATGGTTCCTAGGTTAGATCATCAAATGTGTCCAATAATAAATGGGAAGGAGAAAAAGCTTGGCAAGTGCATACATATTCATACATATTTGACTTTACTGAAAAAGCACATGTTGGGAAAACATGAATGACAGTGATGCCCATCATTATATTACTATAACCAGAGGAACAAAAGTTAGGAACAATAAAGCTGGGAAGGGCGTGTGGAAAACCAAAAAACAAGTGAACATCATCCACATAGCTGTAGAAACTGAAGTCAAAGAACCAGATTATGGGGCGTATATTGCAGACACAAGTGCTGAGTGCTGATATTAGCATTACCTATTGCACCTTCCCTACCCATCTCAAGGATTAAGGCGAGTGTAAGGATGAGAAAATTTCAAAGTAAATTAGTAAACTTATTTCCACCATGAGGAAATCCCTGGTGTCTAGTGCACTTTCTAATTTCCAGATGAGATCAAAAGGGGGGATGGCAGATTGGGGAAAACCCCCAATCTACCTGAGGAGGAGCAGAAAGACTGTATTTCTGCTGGTGGGGTTGGCACTGGCCCTTGCCCCATATCACCCCCCCATAAAGAACCCTCTAGTATGAGAAGGGTGGATCCCTGCTTCGGATCCAATAGGGAAAGATAGTACTAGAAAGGGGCATTGTATCAATATTTTGCTCCCATAATTGTGGTCATGAACAACTGATCTGATACCGACTTCCTAAAGAGTGTACAATTCTGTTCACAAAATGGAAATTGTCCAGGTGAAACACTTTCCATTTTGTGAATGTTTGCATTTGGAATCGTGGGTACAGACAGTGGTCCAGGCAACCACTGCATTCTCGTCAATATGAAGTTTTTGCAACTCTCTAAGCAATGGCATTTGCAATGTGATTGATTTATACATCAGTCAAACTAGTAAATGAACGCAGCTTGCAAAGCAGTCACTGAGCTCAAATCACCGAATATTTTGTAACTCTACCTCAGTACGAGTCGCAAATGCCACCAAGGAAACCCTGTTTAGAGAATAACAAAATAGTGATTGCTTGATGGAAATAGCAGTCTCTTGTAAATCACTAAAGTGAGAAATGTGCCTCTCTATATGTGTTGCAAATATGTTGATTTACCTATCCACTAAATATCACTTCATTTTCTGCGCATCAGGTCCAGAAACTCCTTGAGCAAAGATGGAATTGACCTGCACTAACTAGAAAAGAGAAATTGATTATGGTATACATTTAAGCATACTCGCCAGCAGCAGGCGTGCTCTACAAAACATAGAGACAGGTCCTTCAGGGATGGGCTGCTTGTCCAGGTGAGGCATGTGCGAAAGGTTGGTATTTGAGTTAGTTCGTTTACCTGAAGAGTAAACCTGTGCTGGTGTCATCGGTGCATAGGTGATTTTGTCCATCACTTCTTTTCCTGTTTAAAGAAAATAATTCCATTTAGTTTGAAGGCTACAGTCACAAAATTGTTCATGATAAACTTGTGGACTACATAAGATGGCAAGCGTCTTAAACAAAATAGGCATTCTGATGTTACCAATGAGAACAGTGCTCTGACATTATGATGCGCAGTGCACAAGCTTGGCTTTTGACTTTAGAAGAATGAACACAATCTTACTGGAAAAAAGCTAATAAAATGGCCAACCTGACCTGGACTGCCAAGGGATTGCTTACTTTCTATCACTTCTATCACCCCCTTACCCACCTGTAAACGCTTCATCTACCCCATGTTAGCCCACAATAGCTGTGCTGGAAACTACATCTACTTTGATCTCACTTGAGAGAAATTACTGATAGCACAAACTGTCACTGGTCTTTTGTCACCAGGAGCACAGAAAAGCATGTATTCTGTGCTGTGCACTCATGGCCTCCAACCTGACTGGCCACAGCCAACAGTAACAGGAGGTCTGTTTATTTATTATCATTGACAGGAGACCTGTTTATTTATTGTCATTGACAGGAGGCCTGTGTATTTATTGCCATAGCCAAGGCACATGCGCAGAGAAATAGCAAAGCCCCTACATTCCTGAATGTAAGCTGTGAATCAATGTCTCTGTAAATCCATAACTTCCAACTGAACGAGAGAATAATGCTGGGACTTCCAGGGGAATGGAGACTGTAACAAGGAAGATATTTGCAGAAGGCTCTGATGTCTGATTATATTAACTTTACAGTGCAAGTATCCCAATCAATGGGAGATTGAGGTATGTGATGCACACTGACAGCCACCAGGACCTAAATTCTTGTTGCAGTCAGTGAGAAAAGGGGAAAATAACTGTGGTTACTGCTTGAACAGGGGGACTTAAGAACGCTCACTGGAAGACGCCGGCTCTGCTCTCGCAATGTGCGGGTGCTTCTGCATCTCCACTAAAGTACACATTTGTCTCAGAGAAAGAAGTCCCGTGCATTTCTTTTCAATGAACTCTAGGACAGACATCAGAGTGGTGTTGCCTGCAATGAGGTGGAACAGCGTAATTTTGGTTGCACCCATACACATCACAAATGCTTAACATAAACATACACTTTGCACTTGTTTCTTGTGTGGCCTAACAATAATAATGCAAAGTGTTACACTTGACATCATTACTGAAGCACATTCACAGTAGAATTAGAGAATTAATATACACTGTGTGCCTTAATTCCATAAATGACACTTACTGTTCAGATGATTGAGTAGAAACTATCCTCACACTGTGAAATTGTAGTTACTTTAGAAATGACAATGATTTATGTAATGTGTGCTCTAATGTTTCATATATTTCATTTAAATGTAGTTCTTAGTCATACTTACACACATGTATTCAATATTTACTGTATGCCACCTGTAATATGAGTGTAATCTACTGAGATTTTACATTCATTTGTGTTTGAAAGTGCACACGCATATTAAAAGTGTACCATTGATTTAATACTTTAAAGTTGTCCTGACTAGGCCTGTTTCTGCATAAAATACTGTTTTCCCTTTCCTGCTTGCATGTCTTTTCCTTGCAGGTATAATTCACATGGGTTGTTAGTTTGAGAATAGATACAACACCAGTGGCGTAACAAAACTTAAAGGGGCACCCCTGCAAAGTACAAGGAGTGGCCCCCTCCAGACTCACTCAGCAGCTCTCAGGCCAGGGTACTGGGCTAAGCAGGCCACCTTGAGCTCGTCCCCACCCGCACTGCGGGGGCCTTTGTTACGCGACTGTAGAACACTGTACTAGCGACAGAGAGAGAGCCTGCAAAGAAGACCTTGACAAGAAACATGGAGAGCCAGATCATTAACCGAAGGGTCGTATTCAGCACTGTTGCAATGTGGCTTAGGAGACCACAGACTATGTCGTTCCCATGTTCATTGTGGGACACTTCGTAAATGCTGCAGCTTACAACATGAGAATGGAAAAGGACAATGGAACCCCTGATGAGGCAAACAGAGGGGTTTTGCTCAGGAAATTTTTGTGTTAAAAATCTAGGGTTCACTCTGTCCGAGTTCAGAACTCTTTGAGAACTCCTGCCTTTGCACTTGAGAGGTTTAGATATCTATGCTTCCCCTTTGATTCTTTACTGATTGTAGCTTAGCCTATCTCTAAATTTCCCGACCCAAGAAGACTCTTGACTGAGCTTCTGAGATGCTGACACCTTTCCATATTTCCTGCACTTTCCTGCATTTTCCTACATTTCTGCATTTCCCTAAATTTTGAGATCTCTTTAGACTATTGAACCATCCTCTTAGTTTGGACTTTAACTTAGGCGATTTTAGATTTTACTCATGTATAGAAGAGAGAACCAGAAACTCTTCTCCGAGCACCAACTCTTGTTATTGATCTTTTGTATTGTGTGACTGAACTACTTGTTTGTCTCATACTGGTACGCCTGAACATCTTTATGAGGTTGGGTTTCCGGTTTTTATTCTGTACCTTTACAGCATTGTGCTAAGATATGAGTACCTTAATATGACTGCTAATGTGCAATAAGCCTTCTTAACTATAATCACTGATTCTTGGTCCTTATTGTGTAGACAAATGTGTTACACTGTTAATTGAAATTGATAAATTTTATGTTAACTCTCATCACCTCTCCGGGGCAAAGAAAAGATAAATCGGAGGACAAATGTTATGAGGGTTGGTTGGCCCAGAGCGGCACATCAGAGGTATCAATCATTTTAAGCAGATTTTGCCAAAGGGAAAGAAGATATGCAGGCCAAATGAGGACCGTGGCTGAGAAATTGTTCTAATCACTCTGAATTGAACTCATCTTTTTTCTGAAAGAAAAAGCACTCTAATATCGATCAGAACTTTACTCTAATTCTTCTCACCCAGATGTCTGCTTTCATTGTTATTCGGTCAGCCTTTGATTTTGTGGATAGAACGTGCCAGAGCACACCCCCACACACAGCCTCAGTAGTCTCTGTGGATTGAGGACTGCAGGGGACTTTTCAAGGGCCCTCTTTGAAACAAGGCATAAGAATGTTTGTGAGATATGGGAATCTAGGAGGCTCCTTAATACATTCTGCAGGAGTGCCCCATTATTTTATGCCTGTGCCACTGGCACCCCCTTCCCATTAACAGCACTGACCCGGACAGCTATTCTCTCGACCTGCATGCAGCAGCCATTCTGCAAGAGCTGCAGTTACAGTATTAGGTCAAACATTTGGATGACTGGGGAACTGGTGGTACTAGACATCTCGATGTAAAGGTTTGTCCTAATGAAGGTATCTCTCTGTAAATGTTGCAAACATGATTCTAAGAAAATATCCCTACGGCAACAGGTGAGGAAGTATAATGGCAAAGTCCTTCTGAAATGTTTACTATGGTAGCAGGCAAACATTGGCTATTGAGAACACCACTCACACATAAAATAGACCACAGTAAGAGTTTCTAAAGACCGCACTGCTATTCAGTCTGTTAACTGCCACCTTGCCAGACCACTCAGGTGAGATTAAAGCGTCTTGAATAAGAATTGTGTTCCAAAGTGAAACATGTTTGATGTCCTCAGAGACCCTAGCGCTACTTGACTAAACTGAGACTGGGCTGTAAGTACATTTGTCCAGCCTTCAAAAATACATCAAGGACAATTTCTTAATAATCAAAATTGAAAAATGAAATCAATCATATTTTAAAAGGAATACAAAAGAAAGCGTTGCTTGCAAATTCGTCACCTTTGAATCTATCCCAGGGGCAGACTGGATATGGAAAACTTTTGTAATATTTCTCTCGTGCCGGCAGTTGGTGGTGACTCCATTGAGATGTCAGACGTGGAGTTGTGACGCCGTCATCGGAGTCATAAATCCTTAAGACCAGCGTCCCAACGGCAGGTCTGCTCTGTTTCTTGCCATGACTTTTGTCACATTTTGATAGAACTAAAGTATGTTTAATGGTGCAATGCATAACCAATTTGGTACCTTTTTAAAAGTATATATAAGCTATAAAGGTTTTATCTCCACTAGAACGGAAGGTAGAGAGGGGCAGTGATGAATCTGCAAGTACATTGAGTATCCACCAAAAAGATCATTACCATAAGTAACTAACTTTTTTCTTTGATGGACGCATCTATTTGCAGATGCCTCACCTTTGAATAATTTCCCAAGCAAAAAATTGGAAGCGGGATAGGCAAAGGTTTGTGTTTAGTACAAAGCGTGCATAGTGTCTGTCTCTTCTGACTTTCAAATCCAAACTGTAATGTTTGGCAAAGGTTTGGAGAGAAGACCATGTACCTGTTGCAAATGTCTGTTACAAGTACAGATCAAGTTAGAGCTGTTGAGGGAGACTTGGCTCTGGTGGAATGAGCTCTTATTCCTCCAGGTGGATCTTTTTTAGTCAACACATAACAGATCTTAATACACAGAATAATCCATCTGGAAACAAATATTTATATGGATTTACCCTTTTTAGAATCAGTGTAACCAATGCACAATTGGTCACCTGATCTTAAGACACAAGTGCAGTTAATATAATAGTTTACTTCTCTCCTAGGGTCTAATCAATGAAGTATTTTTTCTTCCTTAGAAAGATGCAGAGGTGCATAAAAGATTGGTAGTGTGATGGATTGTCCCAGGTGAAACTGTGGCAGCACCCAAGGAAGCAAAGGATCCTTAGTTTGCAGCATCAACTTGCCTGGAAAGAGGCACTTAAACAGGGAAAGAACAGAAAGGGCTTTAAGCTCGCTAACATATAGAGCTGACGTAATAGCTACTAGAAAACAGTGTTAATAGTCCCAGTTTACAACTATTTAGGGTCTCAAATGGAGTCTCCATGACATGAAAAGAGTCAGAACTAGGTTAGGATCTCATTCTGGCATAATGAATCGTGTCAGCAGATGCACAGTTGTCAAACCAGTTGTCAAACTCTTGCTGCCACCAGAGATCTGAATAGAGAGGGTTGATCTGGTAGACAAAAAACACCAATAGGGAGGAAAGATAACCCTTCACAGTAGCTACTGCACAGCCTTGTTGAGCTAAGGACAGAGCAAATTGTAGTACAAAGGGATACTTTAATACAGTTTATTCCTAAATCAGTACACCAGAAAACAGATTTGTTCCATCTAGCCAAATGGATAGATTTGCTAGACGCCGTCGTGCAGAAAGGATCACATGCACCACTTCCATTGGAAGATGTAAGGTACTCAGATTGAGCCACTCAATCTCCATGCATTAAGGGGTAGACTCTGAATATTGGGGTACAGAATCTGTCCTCCCAACTGAGACAACAAGTTCTCTCTGAGTGATAGACAAAGAGGGGATTTTACAGTAAAATGCCATAGGTCTGTACTCCATACCTTTGTCTGACAATCTGAGGCGATGAGAATGGCTTGGGACCGTTCTCAGCAAATCTTCCTTAGAACTCCATACTTGTCAACTGACCAAATAATAACGTTTGATTGCACTAATACGCTTCTAATTGGATGAGCTAAACAGGATTACTCTTTCGCAAAGTTAGTAGTTGTTTGAAAAATCTTCTCTCACTGATCATCAAACCCCACATGAACCTTCCCTATGTGGCCATGGAGGTAACTACTAACTTGTAACAGTCAATAGTGGGCCCACAGCTCTGTCATCTAAACCTTTGGTGGAACTGATTTTAGCTTCACTTTAACATGCTTATATCATGTCACCTTTCGTAAGCTTTGCTGTCACATCCAATTCATAGATAATTAAAGGCAGTAACTCTTTCAGACACCACTCTGCTGAAGATCACCTGCCAATGCACTTACTTTTTTGCACAATTTACTTCCAGGGATATTCTCTGAGAGTAGGATTTTTATCTGCCAGTCTACAGGTTCAATTTGGTCGCTGGTAGTTAACCAAATCCGCTAGATCTTGGAGTACAGGCAGGGCAGGTACCTGGTAGACTAGGAGCGTGGAGTTTAATTGATATTGAACGTAGCTATATTGTTAATGAACAGATAGAGCAGTTTTGGCCCCATAACAAAGCCTTGCAAACTTCCTGGCTGATAGTAAAGCTGACTGTAGTTTTCCTATTGAGTCTTTACTGACTGGATGAGATTAAAAGGTCATCCGAACCAAGTCAAATTGTGAAAGTGTGCCCCTGTTTTCAAGTCATGAAAGCAATAAACAGAGTCTCTTGAATATCATTCACAACCAAAAGCTGGAAGTAAAATGCATGTTCTACCGCTCGATTTTCCAAGCATCTATCTATCAGCCAAATGAGGTGGAGGTTGTTTGTTGTATTCCTTAGCCCTGTATTACAATTTGGGACAATGGTCGTGCCTTTTAAATGTTTCAGATGCATTTATTTACATTTGTTCATTCAAGTACATGTGGGGCACATATGACTGGATTTGACTAAAAAAAAGTAATTAGGAACCCTAGTAACCTTGGAGCTTGAATGGTAATTTGCTTCTCTAAGATAAAGTAAAATACATTTTCTCTGGCCTCGAGCTTGATTCATCAACTACTGAGACAGAATCTCCGGTCTCTACCGAATACATTTCATAGAAACGACCACACCAATAGTTTGAAGAACAACAGTTACCATTTCATTTTGAGACCCAGCACTGCCTTTGGTTACAATCTCTAAAACCCGTTTTGTTCCTTCAGTCTCCTTGCTTCCATGAGGGCCTCTCAGTTATTCCCAAACAACTCATTTCTTTTCTGCTTGAAGTATTACATATAGGTCTTCCCTTGTGCTATGACACTTTGAGCCGTTTACACCCGCCTTCAATGCCTTTCACTACCCTGTGTTCTGTATCATACGAAATGCAGCTCCCGTACCCATCCTAATCCATGTATTCACGGGTTTAACTACTAAAGACTAGAGATGAATGAGGTTGAATAATTGCAAATGGCTGACAGGTTCCTCTTACACTACAAAAATATATGCCTTCCTCCTTTCTCATCAATTGCTCCATCTCAGCAGGCTATCCTTTCTTCTATATGTCTCTATTATCTAACATTTCATTGAGCAATAAAGCTGAATTAGTTTACATCCTCATTCCTAAATTCTTCTTCTGAAGAATTGTGTGGCTGGATATTACCTTGAGAATTTCTTGATGCTCTTCATTAGTTTTCGGTTCCATGCCTGAATGAGTAGCACAGCTTATGACTTGAGCCAGAGACTCCAAATCGTAATGACAGATCCTCAGCATTCTCTGTAACAAGTACTTTTGCGTTTTTGGTTTATCTCTCGATGCAAACTGACAATGTCCCTTTTCAGGCTTAGTGGTACAGCTTCCCTTAAATAAGGTTGCAGTTTTCCTCGAGAATAAGGTCCTAATATAGTGTCAGAGTGCTTCAGTGTGTACCAGGTTTTAGAGTCCTGTTTAAAAGATTGAATTTGCATTTGCTTCATTATAATATATTTAAATGGTGACAAAGATAAAGATAGTTCCAACGCGTTGTGCAATTGTAGAAGATCTAGCAAGTTAGACAAAGAGTTACGTTGCCCTCAGGGCCGGACTGGCTACCGGCGTTTTGGCATGCTGCCGAGCTGGGGGCTGATGTCACTGCGGTGGGGACTAATTTCGTTGATGGAGACCTGTGTGTGCTTCGAAATAAACAAAGCAAAACGAATTTCGTTCAGCACACGCAGGTCCCCATCAACGAAATCAGCCCCCAGCTCGGCAGCATTCCAAAACGCCCGGTAGCCAGTCCGGTCCTGGTTGCCCTAGTTTATGTTTTTGGCAAATTCCCAGTTTCTGACCACAGACTGGATTTTAGAGAGCCTTGCTTGGAGATCTTGCAACTGTATCAGACACGTGATTCTTGTGATGCATGCTGAATTGAAGGTTTAATCAAATTAAATTACGAGTGGAGTTTAGTCTTTGCAGTGGGAGATGGTAGAAGAAAACGACACCTGAAACTTTTCCTTGAATTATATCCAGCCAACTAACCACTGATGCAGTGAGTATCTCAAAGCTATACGTTAACAATGGCACATACTGTGCTCTCTTCACATCAAGCAGAGGCTTGACTAAGGGACCACTCGAATTGCTGTCCAGTTTGTTTCAGTAAGACAAACATTACATTTTGTGTCTGAACTTTTAATTCCACCTAGTGTCTTCCTGCGTCCTGAAGCCACATCCATGGATATTTATAAGAGTGGGCCAGTACAATCTGTTCCTTATTTAATACGGGTGGACAGAGAACTCCGCGCTGCTGCCGGAGTTTGCAGAGTTTCGCTGCTCCGCACTCCGCTTTGTCGTGCGAAGTTCGGCACAAACTTAACTCCGCAAGGCGGAGCGGAGTTACTTTACTAGCACCCAGTATTAGCCTTATATTGCTGGTGCTGCTGGTTTACACATCCGTTGGAGAAAAGCAAACTCTTCCATTGCAAAACAGTTGGGACAAACCTGAGGCTGTTATGGTCGACTCCGGCCACATACATAAAACACCTCCCAACAAGGTCCCCTCTGCCAGCAATAAAAAGCATCACTGTGCGTGGACGGAACGAGCAAAAGAACTTGCAGGAACCACAGCTAATCAACACTTCAGAATTCTGTATGGCGCAGTGGGATTGACTGGGGTGCCTTAACTCTCGAATCTTTGATTGCCTTACACATTGCACTGACTTTCCCCAGAAGAATGCACACAGTGGGATTGGTTACTTCATTGGGACCCGGAAGCCTTTTAAAATTACGGCGAAATGGTACTAACAGGGAAGATGAACGTAGTAGTACGTTATGCTGATGAATTAATTCACGGAAGTCAGCCTACTGAGACTTGCAGAGGCGCAATTAGAATCAAATGGGGGGGCAGTAGAGGGCTAATACAAATGTGGGGGGTAATTCTTCCAGCAATTGGCAGAGTGGAGATGCAGGGGCTCTAAGAAGGGGTGAAGGAACAACAAAGTCTCGTCAACAAGTAAATGGTCTTTTAAAGACCTGTGAAGTACTCAGGTGCGGCTGCAGTAAGACGGACGCCAGACCACAACAGCTCAAAAACTATCTGTGTGTGTGCCCGGGAAGCTGTCTCAGCCTGGGCTGACACACACGACTTTGGGGGGAGGGGGAGGGCTGAAGCCCTTTGAGCCCAATGGACGTTGCGCGCCTGGAGACTTGTGTGGTGGGTGATCGATTCACTACCTTGCTGCCACAGGTGAGCTGTAAGCTGCTGACATCTCCTTTCTCACAATGTTCATGCAGTGTCACATCAATTATTTCACTTTGGTTACATACTTTCTTCGTGAGAGTTGTGTTAGTAGAGCACTCCAACTCCTTTTGAAAGTTTGGATAAATAAACACGCCGGTGTTTTTCGTTTTCCACTTGTATATTTGTTTTTCACATTGTGTCATTTGATAAATTTTGTGGGCAACATCGCCACCTATTGACAAATGTTTGCAAAGGAGGCATCTTTGTTTCATTTTTTAGGTCTCGCCTGGCGTTAGCAGCGCGCATGCGTTGCACTCGCCATGCAAGGGCCTTTTGGAATCAATACAGTTTCTGAAGGGACTTTAAGCCCCGCCCTTGTTTCCAATTGGCACGCGTCATCGTTTATGTTAAATGACGGCGCATGATTGGAAATCGGGCTTTTGGGTTACCCCCTTGTCCACTTTTAGGACGGCCCATCTGGACAGGCCGACACCATCTTTGTTTCGGATGACGTAGGAGGGTGTGCTTTTAGCTTGTTTACTAGTTTCTGATTGGGAATTGTGCTTCTTTGTTACCGCCCCTGCTTGTTTTTTGTGTAACTGCTCCTCACGTAATGGCAGAGCCGAGTCACGAGCTCTTTACAGCACAGATGGTCTGCCTTTCCAGTGCTCCGCTCGGAACTCAGCTGTGCCATTATTTCAATTTACCACCCAGTTTGTATACGAATAGGGTCTCTGCACTCTGCAGTGTGCACATGTGTGTTGAGCTCACACTGTGTGTATACATGTGTGTTCTCTGGGCACCGTGTACGCTTGTGTGATCGGCACATGCTGTATGTAAACATGGCAGAGTGTGTTCTGCTGTTCAACAGAAGCCTTGCCCTTTCCAAGAGGCTGGCATCGCCTTTCCCTGGCTCAAGGCGGGTGAAACACGATACGTCCCTTCTCAAATGAGAAAGGACTGTGCATTGATCCGCAATTCTTTTCACGAAAAATTGGTCTTTTCCCTGGCTTTTGACCCGAGGAGTCTTTTCAGCTTTCAGGAGATTCCCCTGCTATTATTTCCACATACACAAGTATGTAACGTCACATGATTGACACTGAACCATCCGAGCCTGGTGTGAGCGCAGACTGTCTGCTTGAGTCTGGTGCAAGCAGGGGGCACGCGCAGACTGGCCTTCATGAGCCTAGTGCAAGCAGCGCTGCTATGATGACGCCTGAGAAACTCACGATAAGCCAGTGCTGCAAAAAGCACAGTGGAACCGGGGCAGTGGCAGCGTCTCTAAAGGCAGAAGGGCTGGGGGGAGTCATTCACATGTCAGAGGGGACTGAGCATCTGCAGTACTTCCAACATGCGGAACAAGTTACTATTAATAACTACGTCCACACTTAATGACTAAAACTGCATCTTGTGGAGTGACACATTTCAAAAGAAGACATACATTTTAAATACAAGTCAGAACGAAGTTAGTGCTACAGATTTAAAGTGGCATCCCCAAAATGTAAAGTGGGTGCTATCCAAGCAACAAAGTAGAGCTCTGATTTGTATAAATATTGTCAATGAACAATCAGTAGTAACCAACCAACTGAAACACTCACAAGGAAAACACGAGTTCACTCCTCAGATCCAGCACTTTAAGACCAGTTTCTAAATATACTTTTCTAGCAAAAAAAAGAAAAGCAAAAAACTGCTGCTGATCAAGAGTGGGCATAAGTAAAAGGAAAACAAGATCCGGAGGACTGGTAATTCGGGTTTAGACTAGTGGAATGCAGACTCCCTCCCCACCTCTTGAAGAATGTCTAGACTACTGCAACTTTAGTAAAACAAGCATTGGCATAGCCAATAGGTCTCGCCTTTGGAACCTTATGTGTTTACCCAGAGCTATTGGCTTTGCCAATGATTTTAAGCTATGCTGTAAAGCAGCATGTGTGTTCGTGTTTTTGTTTAGTCTGTGATATGTGACTGTAAGTGTGTTTGAGGTCTTGTGTTTATCAACCAATCTCCATACCTAGTCTGTTTCAGTTGTGGTGAGTTGATGTAATTTTGCCTTCTCCTGCCACATAATTTACTTAGCCGTGCCGTATAATTCCAGTGGCCCTGGTCTTAGCCTTTGTACGTTATTGTGTGAATATGGAAGTATACTTCAATGTGTCTATTGTAGTGTCTATCTATCTATTCTGGGAAATTCACTTAATCTCCCCTTGCCTACCAAAAATAAATGTGCACTTGTGCAATGTAACTGGTGCTCACATAAAGCACTCCAATACCTTTGGGTCAGAGTTTGTGCTATATAAAAATGCCAAAAAAAAAGAGGCAATTTGCAAGCACAAAACCATTTTCTCCCAATTTTGAAAGGGTTTTGCAATTGTGAACATACCTATTTGCGCTTGTGAGTTTCACTTATACATACATGCAAGGAGATTTAACAATGACCCCCCTCCCCCCCCCCGGGAGTACCATGGAAGACTAAAAATACGTTTTTCCACCATATGAGGAAGGTTACTGGTCTTACTGATGTCTAAAGCGTGACACCGGAAGTTACAAACAGGTAAAGAGAAGTACTTGTAATATTAGAAAAAATAATACTTTTAATTCCACTTCTTCTCAATAAGCATTGCAAGAACAAGAAAACTAGAAGACATCTTTTAAGTTAATTCTTTTTTTAATAGGGTCGTGCAGTTCTATATAATGTCTTATTGGTTGCATATAAGGTAACAAAAAAACTTATAACACTTTTTTTATTATAACTTTTCAACATGCTGCACAGCAACCATGCTGCTTTACAGCATAGCTTAAATACATTGGCAAAGCCAATAGCTGTGGCTAAACACTTATAAGGTTCCAAAGGCGAGACCTATTGGCTATGCCAATGCTTGCCTTTGTTTTGTGCGTCGATTAAGACTGAAGTGACTACTCTGCCTGCCAGCGGTGGAGTTTTTGTGCCACTTTGCGGAGTTCTGCTTAGTGCTGCTACACGAACTTCCCTCGGGCTTATTATTTAATAGATAGCTGGTTTTCCTTGTTTTCTTTTGCCGAAAAATAAAAAATGAGATTTTCAGTGATTCAATGTTAAATTAATATTATTACTCTGAAAGTCTGAGGCAGTCCATTGCTAGAATTGTCAAAAATCACAGTATCATCTGCAAAGTGGAGAGGTATGGTGCAGCAGCCAGGGCAGCTGACTTCGGAGCACAGGGTTCACGGGTTCGATCCCCGGCTCCGGAGACAGCTCAGCACCATGTGACTCTGGGCAATAGCTCACTTAATTTCCACTCTGGCCCCCAGCGCCTTGAGACCCGTAAGGGTGAGTAGCTGCGCTATATAAAAACGGGCTTACATATATAACTAAGCACTAGTATGACTCTGATTTGTGGTGGGCATGCTTTTAGGTAAGCGAACACTTTAGCAGTATCGGACATATAGAGGTTGAATAAAATTGGGGCTAGAACACATCTCTGTTTAAGGCCTTCTTGGTGAAGATTTTCTTTGAGGGGGAGGTGGTATTGCCAGGTATCTATGTAATTATTGTATGACTTTTAGCAAAATATGGTCGATGCCTCAGCAATACAGCTTATACCAGAGCTTGTTTCAATCAATACTGTCAAAAGCAGTTCTGAAATTGATAAAAACAGGCTAAGAGATGCGATGTAAAAGAATCTATGAATGTATTTAATAATATTTAAGGTGTCCTTATGATGTCAATGGTGCCAGTGTTGACTCTAAAGCGTGTTTGATATAAATGAATGAGGTCCTTTTCTTCTGCCCAGTTTAAAGGTAAATTAGGAATAATGTGGCATACAGTTTTGTCTTTGTATCAAGAAGTGCGATCATTCTTTTGCGGAGGGATTGACTCTTGGCCTTTTTTATGTAAAGAAAAATGTTGGTTCTGTAGCGCCATCGGACCTGGCTTTCTGTATGCACGATACTACTGATTTCATTGTGCACCATTGTACAGATGTTTCATTATCTGTGCTCGGAGCGCTTGGTTCCATTAATGTGATTGATCTTTTATTTCCACTTTGGCATTATAGTGACAAAATGTAACTTTCCGATAAAATAGCTGTGATATTGCTTCCTGCAGTTTTAAAGACTGGTTTCTAGAAATAATTTCTATAAGCCCAACATTTCCCTGAATAATTAGATTTGCATATAAACAATACAGCAATCCACTCCTGCTCCTTCTGAATGAAGTTCCATCGGTTTCCTGCATCCCTATCAGATCAATTAAAGAGGCTGTGACCACAGACCGCACTCTAACGTGGTTATTATTTATTGCAGAGAATCTTGACCTTGTATCACGTTCTCATATTCTTGCACCATCTTAATCTTTTCAGTTTTTGTATACCATGAGACATCACCTAAATTCAAAGCTCTATCCGCCTTAGCTAAGTTGGTTAGCAGGGTTGCTCTTTGAGCAAAATGATCTCTTTTGAAGCAGTCAAATATTTTATACTTTTTTATATGATTAAACAGGGGAAGGCAGGTGTAAATGTAGTCCAAGACTGCTGTGCTGTGTTTGGTGACTCTGATGCATCTGGCTGGTTTGTCAGAGGGTAATCTCCTACGTAGGCTGCACAGGCCCAAACTATGCAATGAATATATAAATTCTACTCCCTGGGTTGGCGTTTTTTGCAGCTGTAAATATATTTCCGGAATGCCCCAAACCGAAGCCTGTACATTGAAGATGTCATCTCTTGAGCTTCCATAAAGCAAAGTTTACTTGAAATTGCCAGTTATTATAATTTCCCCACCAAAGATTGACACTTTTATATTTGCAAGGGTTTTTAGCACTTTTTAAAACAACCCTTTTTTTTTTTTTTAGAGGGGGTAAGATATGTATTCTTTATTTTGAACTGGCCATATATAGTTACACCATTTCTTGACTCACTTAATATTGCTTGTGCAAAAGGCTCATTAGTCGGAATTTCACTGATAAACAGGTCTAGTGAAGTTCTAATTTATGTTAATAAGCCACCACATGGTCAACCCTTTTTCTTGGCGCTCACTGCTATGGTGTAAACTAAAAAAGAATTCAGTGATAGGTTGGGAATGAATATCAGTCGATGGCACGCCTGCCTTTACTACTCCTGCCTTTACCCCATGGGCATTGAAACGCACTGACCTCTACAAAGCGCTGCAAATTTCCCCAGCTAAAATGTTTAGAAGTTTAAAATGAACTTACATTTAGCAGTACTTAGGTTGAGTCATTCTGAGCATTAGTATTTCTTTTAGTGTCTTAAATGTCTTCTGATGTGTCCCAATGACCTTTCTGGCAGTTCTATGTTTGTCTAGAACAAGGGTCTCACCAGTAAGTTGCAGCACATATCATTGTACAGGATAATTGATTAGTCTTTCTTAGGGTGTTTATTAAAAAAAATAATGTATGTGCAGCATGAAGGATATTCTGAGGGACCGAGACTTAATCAATTTTTTGGCACTTATGTGAAGTGAGTGTGCAGTATGCTGACTTGTTGCTGAAGATGGATCATGGGGCTATGAATTTCCGCACTTTATATCTTGCCCAGTATGACAATTATATTTAAATTAAGAATTTAGTTCTGACTGCTCTATTATTGTGTTTCCAATTTCATCCCATGCCCTTCAGTCCTGCTCAGGCACTGCTGGCTGGTCTTGAGAAGACCCTGGGCCTGATATAGAAGTCAGCGGAGGGAATACTCGCAAATGGGACGGATATCCGGTCCGGCATACTAGGATCCCCATAGGATAGAATGTCATCGTAATTCGGTGGACGGGATATCCGTCACTGTTGTGATGGAGTGTTCCCCACCGCCGACTTCTAAACAAGACCCTCTGTGATTTGTGAGTAAGTCCAGGCACTTTATTGCCTTTTATTCCACGTTGCTGCTGCAAATGGCCTTATACTTAGGGGACTGGGCTGAAATCTCGTTAAGTAGATTGTTTTAGCTTAAGAGTGTAATCATTATCTGTGTGCATAAAAGTGTTTTTGCAACGGTTTTTATTAACTTTGTGATAAAGGTATTTATTTGTGAAAAAAAGAATGAGTAGAACGATTAGGATTGCCCTTGTCTAGAACTCATTAATCTTTTCTTCAGCATAACAATTTACTCCCTTAAAGGTTTATTACCATTTTCACATCTCCAGACTCCTGCCTTCATTTCATAATGAAGTTTATGTAGCTCATTCACTGAGCCACAATGAGCTCATGTAGATGATTAGGAGCTCACTCATTTATTTATACAGGTTCTGTGGAGACTGCAACTAAAGCTTTTCCACCCACTCCGATCAGTGTCCCAAAGCCACTGGCACATGGAATTTGAATCTCATGACTTCCCGTACTCATTCAAGAAGGTTTCAGTTTTATCTAACTGTAGATCAGCAGAGGTATTACATGGCGGTAGACTGTCGTGGACTCCCCATTTGTAGCAGAAAGGCGGTCTTCTCCTTCCTCACCTTTAAGCAATAACTTTGATTGAACAATTAATTGGCTTATATTTAAAACCACAGAAAGGCCTAAAGCCGAAAACCAAGCTGCCATTTTTTTCCCACTCTGCCCTCGATGTTTTATTGTACTGGTACTGAAAAACATTGCATTAACCATCTGCTAAATACATGTTTCAGCACCTAAGGTTCCGCCAAACTATGCAGTAGGGAAGTGTTGGACATTTCACGTTTAGCTGCAGTCTTTCTTAACTCCTGATCTTAAGTACAATCAATCTTGTCCCCAAATAACTATAACTATATACCATTGTGGGGCCTGTCCAAAATCTTAGAGTGGTGTGTCAGAGACAATCTGGATGTCTAAGCCAGTAGTAAAGCCTCATGTCTGAAGAAGAAGCCCCTAGATCCAGTAAATAAGTACACAGAGTCAAACCAAGCTTGTATAATGTGCTTAGAAAAATTCATAAGACAAGCCACTACCTACTTTAAAGCCTCCACTTGGTAGGCAAGTGGTCTACTGCCTTCTCCACAAACTGCCACATATATTGCTGACAAATGGCCAAATTAATGGCAGAATTCAGTGTCCTCAGAGCCAAAAACCAGGAAGTAAACATGATTTCATCTACCTCTGTCTATTGATACATAGACCACCAGACAATCAGGCAATGGGTGTTTTTAAGGTTAAGGTTAAATGTTTTCTATTACCTTTGGGCTATGCTTCAACAACACTATCAAAGAAAGAGTGAAAAAGAGGGAATTCCTAGTATAGGCACATCAGGAAACAATGGCCAAAAGATGGTATATCCCTTGGCCTCCTGTTTAAAAGGCTGATCTCCCTCCTATAAACACCCATTACTTATGTTGAGCGTGTGTTCAACCCTAAAGTGGAGTGCATTATTCCCAAAAATGTTATGTTCACAGCATAATCATCCAGGTGCAGAGTTTCTCATTCAGTACACTATAAAATATTTTGTAGTAGACACTTGCATCCTTCAGACGCTGTAAGGTCTCAGAACCCTCCTCTATAGCTTCACTTTCCAGCTAAGATAAATATATTAAGGCTCACAAAGATGCACACATCAATCACCTATGGCAAATTGTTTCACTGAATTGAGGATGAACCATCATTGAGGGATATGAGCAGGCATTAACTCTTAAAGCCCTGCATTAGGCCCGGCTGCTGAATCAAATGTGTTGAAGTTCTACATCAAAATACCAAACAGCTGATGCCAAAGAACCCGAATGGCAACCCAAAGTCCCTTTCCCAGATCCCTGATGCTGCAGTGTATGCTCACATTTCCACCTCTTTCTACAATATTAGACCTATAGCTCATCCACAGTAGACCTACCTGATATATGCCACTGACATCTGTAGGGCTAGGACCCCAGATCAGCTATGTGGAACAAGCTTTGTAAGAGTCTATGTGACTAGATGCTTTCTGTAAATAGAGCCATTTTTTTTTTTTTTTTAGAATGTCCCCTTTAAGAAATTCAAACTGTATCACAGCTGGCACTTGACCATTCCTCACTAGAGGCAGAAGAATGCAGATGTCTGGAAATGAATATTCAAAACGACAATAATCGGAGAGTTAGACCCTTTTTCAGAGTCATTCAAATACAGGGCTTAAATAGGAGTCTAAGTATGAAAAGTAGCGAGAAGAACCCCAATCAATTCTTTGATGGGCCAATCAGCTTTCTAGAGGAAAACATTGACAACATACAAAGGCAAGCAAGGGATAGAATACTTTCTAACCAATAAAAGCCAACAAATTAAAATGGTGTCCTTTTGCTCATTCCTCTCCCCCCTCTGCTCTAGGGTGTCCCACGGGGATCCTCTTTATCACCTCTACTAATAAAGATTTATGTCCAACACCCTGCCAAAGTTTTCAGCCAATTAAATGTGACAAGTTTTTACGCTTATGACGCACAAATTATAATTAAACTGGGGGACGAAGCATCCAAACCCACAGCAGGCATGCTCTATTACTTACCGGTAATCTTCATTACTCCGGGTCCCGTTGTCCTCGTCCCATTCAATTACAAAGTGGAGATAACCATCTCCAGACAGAAAAAAAGACAAGAGGAATGCTGGGACCCTAATACTGCCCCTCCCACCGGGAGTACATAAGCAGTACCTACCCAGCATCCCACCTGTACAACCAAGCCCAACACAGGAAGGCCGGCCGCCCGGGAGGGAGGGAGGGGCGTATGAATGGGACGAGGACAACGGGACCCGGAGTAATGAAGATTACCGGTAAGTAATAGAGCATTACCCCCAGGTCCCTTATGTCCTCGTCCCATTCAATTAGAAAGTGGAGAATACCAAAGCAGAAAACCGGCCTTCTGAACCCACAAGCGCACCCAGGAAACCACACCAAACGCAGTAACCCAAGGAAGGACAGAAAGGGGGAACCGCAGGAAGCAACCGGGCAGCATCCCAGAACAGGACCGCAGGGACACAAACAAGGACCGGAAACAACCCAGAAAAAAACAGAAGGCCAGAGCCACACAAGGAGGCCGCCAACCAGAAAAAAACCGGAGACAGAGCAACCAGGCCAAAAAACCAAAAAGGATATGGCCAAGGAAACCCACCGGACAAGGACAACCAGCCCAGAACCACCAGGAAGGCACACAGGACCCGGCAGCCACACAGAGGAGCAAACCCGGACCCCCCGGAGAAGGCCAAAGAAAGAAGGCAAGGCCGGCCAACAGGGAGCAGACACAAGCACCCAGACCAAGAAGACGGGAGGAAAGCAGAAACCAGACACCGGGCAACCCGAACGAACCGACCCCCAGAGAGACCGGAGGACCAACCCCGCAGAGGAGGCCCAGGCCCCCAGAAAAGAAGGGCAGCACCACCAGGGCCGCCAAAGAACACCACAGCCCAGAGGGAGGAGCCACAGCGAGAGCCCAGGAGCCGAACAGGAGCCAGAACCCAACCAAACCGAAAAGGACAGGGAAGGAGCCAAAGACCAGAAACTCCAGGAGGCCAAGAGCCCCCACAGGGAGGGAGGCCGCAAAACGAACCAGGACCGGACACAAAACGCCACAGCACAAGGGCAGAGGAGGCCCCCCAAAAGACCACGGGCCAGAGATGCCCCCAGAAAGATCCCGTAGACAGCCGACCAAACAACAGAGAGGCCAGCAAAGACCCGGAACCAACAACCCGGAACCCAACCGGCACAGCAAGGGTGGGGATAGGGCCAACAGCCAGAACCCCAAACAGAGAGGAACAAAAGCCGGGGCAAAAGACACATAGCAAAAAGGAATACCAGCAAGCGGAACTCACCCGGAGTGGGGTCCGACACCAGGAACAAGGCCCCCACCCCAACCGCCAGCACTTCCAGGAAACAGCCGAGACACAGCAAGCACCGCAGGCACATGCGGAGGGGGAGCCAGAGCCCGGAGCAACTGCCGCCACCCTGCAATGAAAAAAAGGCAGCGCCGCGCCCACCACCGCGAAGGAGGCGGAAACGGGAAACAAAAGGCCGGGGAAAAGAAAATCCGCCAAGCGGAACTCACCCAGAGTGGGGGCCACCACCAGCAACCAGGCCCCCACCGCCATCGCCAGAGAGCAGGAACACCTCAAGCGCTGCACGTCCCACAGGCCAGGCTCAGGGAGACGTGCCTGCGACCCGGAAGGAACCGGGTCCCCACGCCCCAGCCACAAAGGGCCAGGCGGACAGGCAGGAAAACCAGCAGCAAAACACCGACTGACCCCCAGCAAGTCCAGCAGGCCAGGAGATAGTCCAGGAAACCCCTCGCCCGCACAGCCAGGCAGCTGGGCGGGGGAGGAGAGAAGGCTGCCACTCCAGCAGGAGCAGCACCAGCACATCCACGTCCATTCTGTCGACAGACAGAAAAAAAGAACAGGCGGGATGCTGGGTAAGTACTGCTTATGTACTCCCGGTGGGAGGGGCAGTATTAGGGTCCCAGCATTCCTCTTGTCTTTTTTTCTGTCGGGAGATGGTTATCTCCACTTTGTAATTGAATGGGACGAGGACATAAGGGTCCTGGGGGTAATGGTGGGCCACCCCGAGGTCCAAATGACCACCTTAGACTCTTATGTTTTTAGGTTCATCTGGCTGGAGGCCATGCATAGAATTCACTGTTAAGAGCAACAGGAAGATGCTCACTCAATTCTCCTAGGGGCCTCTCAGCTTTCTGGGGGCAAATATGACCAAAACATAAATGTTTTCTTTTGTAGGTCTTTGATGGCATAGCTTTTTCTTGCTATCATGTTAACAAATCAAACTCTACAAATATTAGGTAAGGGTATCAGTATGGCGCTTCACCTTCTGCGTTTGAGGCAGCTATTGAAATCAAAAAAGCCTGATGCTCCAGATCAGTGACTTTTGTTTTTTTTAACTGAACAGGAAGGGTAAGCACATTTTGCAGTGATATGTGCTGGTGGTTTCTGGTATACAATGCTTGTTGGTGCCCCCCAATTCCCTCCTTCTCCACGGATTCCTTCACTACCCCCCTTTCACAGTGCCCCTCGAATCACCATAACAAGGTCCTTTCACATGCATTTCTGCATGCAGCTCTTTGATGACAGGTAATAGCTGTGTTCTATTATAGGATTTTAACTTATAAACTGCAAGCACCAAAAGGATCTCTCTGATAAAAACAGAAACCCACTGAGGTAGTTATGTTATAGGGATGGTGCACGTGCTTTGCAGCATAAACCCTCTGTGCTACCTTATGATGAGTAAAAACTCTATCTCTCTCCAGAAGCTCCATTAGTCACTAGAGATATCTTGCCATTTTTTATTGTTGCCGGAAAATTGCTGCAGGTAAGGAACACTGCAGCAGGTGCGTTTCATTCTATAATATGTTTGAGAAAACGGACCCCTCATCCCCCGGAGTCAGCGCCCAGTGCGGTGGCACCAGTCGCACC
The DNA here is from genome assembly GCA_963921515.1 of Calotriton arnoldi. Taxonomy (NCBI): domain Eukaryota; kingdom Metazoa; phylum Chordata; class Amphibia; order Caudata; family Salamandridae; genus Calotriton; species Calotriton arnoldi. The sequence continues at coordinate 622,653 of CAWUFW010008568.1, read as the reverse complement.
GCCCTATAGACGGCCCTGTGTGAATTTAGTAACTACAAATTATGGAACTGGTAGGGCATTTGAAATGTCGTTGTGCGAAGTGTTGTGATTAAAATCTGAACTAAAGTCCACGTACCAGAATGACCAACTGAGCCTCGTTTACCTAAAGAAAAATTTGGCAGACCTTTATAGAACCAATGCTTTACAATTTTCTTCTTTTCTGGCAATTCAAAGCATTCGAAAAGACATCAATTTAAAATGTTCCTTCACTATATTTCAGTCACATCCAAAATGATTACGGTCCACTTTCCAATTACATCAGTCTCTGTTGGCTATTACCTACTAAGACATGCTGTATCAGAAGTAAGCAGAGAAAGGGTTGATGGAAGAGAGTTTATTTGTATTGTCCACATGTGGAGTCTGTGATAGATTTGCATTCAGGGTAATACCTGAGGTATAGAAGTTTTGTGAATCAGATGAATGACGGTTCAGGAAGAGTGGTCAGTCCAATAGAAATAAATACTGTCCTGATGTATCCACTTGGCAATCCATGGCTTGCAACTAATATGCAGATTTATTAGGTACTCAAATCCGAATTTTGGCATTATCAGCATACATATGATAGCAGTAGCGGCTTGTGGAGGGAATGCCGCGGGGCGGTGGGGCAGGGCGGGGGAGGAGCAGGGTGGGGGGTAGTAAACTACGGCATACGGCCGAACAGAGGTAAGTAAACCAATAAATAAATAAAACGAATTTCGTTGTGCGTGCTGCATCACATTTGGCAATGCGCGCGCTGCATCGCATTTGGCAATGCATCGCGCGCAACGAAATTCATTTTATTTATTTATTGGTTTACTTACCTCTGTTCGGCCGTATGCCGTAGTTTACTACCCCCCACCCTGCTCCTCCCCCGCCCCGCCTCACCGCCCCGCAGCACTCCCTCCCTGAGCTGCTACTGTATGATAGTCCTCCTTAAGACTTTCAAAGACATTTGCCAGTGGTGCACTATTTGCATCAAATAGAGTAAAATTCAAGGACAACCTCTCTAGGTCCCCAAATGTGATGGTGGTCAAAGTGAATAAGTGGAAGGGCTGCTTTTGCCTGGTGAGATGGGTCATGCAAGAAGAAAGTTAATCAATGAAGGACTATTGCTCCAACCCTGCAAGTTATTGATCGTTATTGTATAAGTTCAAGTGTAAATTAAACTTCCCAAACCATATTTGCTGCTCTGAAATCTAACCCCTACAATGCATTCATGCCACACTAGAAGGTCCCTGATCATTTGAAGAACACTCTTAGTGTGCTGTAGAATAACACAGATATATCTTGATTTCTGTGCTCAGGCCTCATACAATTTGACATTAGTCAACATATTAGCCAATACAAATCTCATGTTGGATTCATTTAATTAGCACCACAACATTGACAATGAGTTTGGGGGAATTCATTTTGTGTGACCAAGTGAAGTAGAAGAGGGCATTGTCTACGATGTGTAAGGTGGCAGCCTCGTGCTGCAGCATAATCTGAGGTCAGACTGACAGTCATGCAAGAGATGGTTAGCATTCATGTCATCTTGGAACTGAACATAAAGAGTTTTTTTAATGATTATGCCAATGAATGGAAGGCAAGTGATAGGCCGGTAGTTGGTGACGTCATCAGGATCTATTGTATGTTTCTTTCTTTAGGAACGGGGGTATATGGCCAGTATTGAGAGCTTCCTGGAAGATGCTTTGAGCAAGGGAGGCAATGAACATGGTAACAGTAATGAAAGGATGTTGGTAAGACATCATTTTAATAAGAAGGGGCTTTGAGGAACGTGTATGTTGGCCAGATATATCACAATACTTTTCAAACTCAGAACCCCTTTGTGAAATATTAATATTGTATGTACATATGGGGCATACCACTAGCTTATTTGATGCTTTATGTCTATCAATTGTCACTGTTCAGAATGTGTATACTTTTTTACCATGTACCATATTTCTTTAATGCACAGGAGGTTCTACCATCAAAGAGCTAGTCAAGACTTTTAGTGACACAGTAGAAAATCTGCTCAACTAATTTTGCACATGGATTTCCTTAGGCAGACATTAGACTCTCAACCCAAACGATTTCTAGGGCTTTCTAGTCAGCTAGCAGGCCTTAGACTATATAAACTACTGGAAATAAAATTAAGACAGGGTTACTCGCTGGTGCTTAACAGCAATACTCGGTCATACTTTACTTTTTTAAGCAAATGGTGGTGTAAGCACAAAGTTGTGCCACAGAACCCAGATTTCCCAGCCTCCAAATTTGCCCACAAAAATGTTTCAGGTTATCAAACAGCCAAAGACAACATTATCAAAGCAAGACTCAATCAATCAATCAGAATTTGCAGACTATGGCTAATCGCCCATGAGGGTGTCCAGACGCTAGGATCCTGCTGCGATCAGTTGAAGAGCCAAGTCTTGAGTCTTTTTCTGAATTTTGGGAGCAAGGACACTGTTCGAGGTGGAGGGTAAGGTCATGCCAGGATTTGGCAGCAAGGTAGGAGAAGGAGAATCCTCCACTGTGGCTTTGACTGATGTGAGGGTGAGAACGAGGGGGCCCGAGCATAGGTGAATGGAAGGTTGGTGGTAGTTCAGGCAGTGGTAGATGCATGTTGGTCTTTGGTTGTGGAGGGACTTGTAAGCAAGGATCAGTATCTTGAATTCGCATCTTTTTGGAACGAGATTGCTGAGGCGGAGGATGATGTGGATCGTTTTGCGAAGGTTGAGGATGAGTCTGGTGGCCGGGATTTATATCGTCTATAGTCTCTTCAGGAGTTGGGTGGAGATTCCATCCGTAGTTGAGTCGGCTGGTGACTAGGGCTTGTGTGACGTTTTTTCTGGTGTCGACAGGGAGCCATTTGAAGATCTTTCAGAGCTTGTGAAGGATGTGGAAGCAAGTGGAGCAACTGAGTTAATCTTGCATTTTATGGTGAATTTCTTGTTCAGGATGATGCCAAGGTTGTGGGCACGGTCCATCGGAGTGGGTGATGGTCCGAGCTTGGAAGGCCACTAGGCGTTGTTTCACAGAGAGGTGTTATTTTCAAAGATCAGAACCTCTGTCTTGTCCATGCTGTACTACTTCCATTTTGCCTTGTACCCTACTTCTCAAATTCCAAGGAATTGTGCAAAACAAAATCTGTTTTGTAGTTATATTTGCAACGATAAGAAGACATATTTCACAAGATTCTATATGCTGTCCCATAACTTTCCATTAGATGACCTAAAACCCTCCTACAATGATAGGTTAACACAGTTCAAATAAATCTCCACAAATAAACTATCATAGGCCATGTCTAGTATGCACTCATCAGGCTTCTCTGCCAATCTGTGGCCGACCACAATAATGAAATCACTTGATCCTTTTTTAGCCCATCATCTTGGGTCATTAACCAACAGTTCTCAAAAGTAGGAAGAAGTACTCTCTCCTGAAAATCATCAAATGTTAAACCATTATTAAAGGCATACTCTCTGGTCTGGAAAAGCGCTCACAACTTTCATTTGATTTTCCTTCTAATGTACTTAGGAATAATTCTTGAGAAACTTTTTACACAGCTACATATCTTTATCAGAAGCAATGCCAAAATGTATCCCTTCTAGGCAGGCTTCCTTTCGGGACAAAGCACCAAGCTGGTGGTAACTTCAGTCTTGGACAACCGACATCGATTGGTGGATGTAAGACAGAGTAGTCTGATCCTTGTTTTATTATAGGTTTCAGTGACCTTGGACACAATTGATAATATTTCTTACAACACTCCAGGAAGGATTTAGCTGACATTTCCAGGCAAAGTTTAACTGAACCTTGGCATGAAACAACAAATTCCTAATTTGCTCACAAATGAGACATCAAATGAGTGAGTGAAGAGGGAATGTACTGCAATTAAATATTGTGTACTTGGTGAATGGATTTGTAGGTCCTCTGGGACATAATACAGTGGCTTGTGAAAAACCTAAAAGTGTCACATTCTTGTTGGTGTCTTGTTCAGGAATTGTAGCTTTGTTTGATATATACCAATAACATTTAATTTAGGGAGTAAAGATAACAAGATCAGTCAAAATCACAATTTTTCCAGAGACACAAAAATACTAGGGTTCAAGTTTCAATTAATAATTGGGCAGTGTGTTTATTTGACAAATACAGCTGATGCATTCCTTTTTCTCCATCTCTCGTACACATGCTAGTATGAGGGTTACTTGAAATAATGAATGTAAGGGTAAGTTTGAGTAGAAAATTAAATCAATCAAAGTCGACATACCTGGAGCAACATGTTCACCTGAAAGAAGCAATAAAGAAAATCGATTTTTAAGCAATAGTTATGTTATTGTACATTTCAATCAACTTTTTAAAAATATGTCTTCACTGAATTTGTGTCACATAAAAACAAATTAACATGTTTCTTATATCAACATCTATATTTAAACACATGTATTCCTGAGTCAAAAACTGTTAAATAGTCTAAACATAATATGGTAAGTTACATATACAAATGAAAAAAAAACGAATCTATCATCTCTGTCATTTTAAATGGATCAATTCTGGGTTACACCAGCCTTGTAACCAAAACAGCCCAGCTCATAAAATAAGAAAATATAAAATGAGTTAATAACTGTCATTTCAATAGATGCACAATTCATGTAAATGATATTGCAAATAAATACCAATTCGACTGTATCTATGTTTTCAGGATCAATAGTTCCTCCCCCACAAACCTTTGCCTTCTATACTCATCAAAAATAAGTTCTCTTATACTTCCTACCAAAAAGGAATACAAATAAAACTGACACTCGCTCAAAAATGAATTCATGCTTTCCCACCAGTTATCCTGGCACTCCTCTGGTGCCGTGACTGAGTTTTATAACCTTTCCAGGGTCTCAGCCTCTGCCTGGGATGTTAAGAGGAGAATCATTTTGCAGATGGATTCACATCCATCAGGAAAAATTGTGGCACTGGCAGGGGGCGCTATGTAGTTATGGGAAGTACTTCGGCACGAGAGCATAACTAACACCCATTGGAATGACTAATTGGCCATGTTCACCGAGAGTAAAAAAAATAGGCAAGCATGTTTTAAGCCAATAATTTCTAATATTCTTCCTTCCTGACAACCCACAGCACTGGAGAGGACTTCAACTTAAAAGGTTTCACTGCTTCATTGCAGTGGCACACAATATAAATGTGGTTCATTTCCAATTACAGCAACCTTTCCGAGCTCCACAATTATAATATAATCCTATATTCTTCTTAAACTCGTATTCAGATTTCCTATTAACTCTTACTGCGTGACACTGAAGCAGTTTATTTTGGAAACATACCTGATCCGCCAGGGGTACCAAGTTCAGCTGAAAGGAGAAATGAAGCACATCACTGTAGTGTATGCTTGCAATTTGAATTTTAAGAAGTTATGATGATGTAGTTCTTTTAGAAGAAAGCTGATGGAGGGCAAAGCCCGATATTACTTCACAGACAGAAGACATAGTTAAGACAGTGGCATCACAATAATGTCTATAAAGCCAAACCAGCAAGCTGTAACATGTATCCCTGATAACTCTGATGAGATTAGAAACTACATGTAGAAAGTCTCCCATCATGGTATCACATTTTTTGTTGGATAAATATAATTTACAAATATATTGACTAATAACAGATAATCCAAACTCAATGGCATGATATTTTTCAAAGATTATTTAGAACCAAACATTTATGCCAGACCATATTTCATCATATAATTTTCAGCGATACAAACTTTCTGGCCGGACATTTTTTATTTTTTTAGCAACTCTTCATCTGCATTCCGAGGCAGGCGTAGCATATTTTGCTATCATGCTAAATACTCAAGCACCACACCATTGGTCAAACGTATCAGTTTTGACATTCCCGTCCGCATTTGCCACAACTATTGAAATTTGCAGTCTTTTAGCTCAAGATGAGTGATAGAGTAAAATAGACTAACATCTGTTTTTTAGGAGAGTATTCTTAGTTCATGTCTGAATCATGCAACATCAGTGTGAGTCTCTGGGAGATAAGCGACACTCCTTTGGTGCTGTGTCTAAGTTTAATAGTATTTCCAAAGCCTTAGTTTCTGCCTAGAATGCTTACATCATTCAAATTTTGCAGTGATGTGCATCCATAACAACAGACTATGGCACTGGTAGGACATTTGGCATGTAGTGGTGAGTAGTGTTGTAGAACAAAATCAGAACTGAAGTCGACGTACCGGAATGACCAACTGACCCACGTTTACCTAAAGGAAAAATTAGTCACATATATTTAGAGCAAATGCTTTACAATTTTCCTCCATTCTGGCAATTCAAAGTATTCGAAAGGACATCAATTTAAAACGTTTCTTTGCTGTATTTCAGTCATATCCAAACTTTTTATGGTTCACTTTCCAACTACATCAGTCTCTGTTGGCTATTACCTACTACGACACGCTGTATCAGAAGTAAGCAGAGAAAGGGTTGATGGAAGAGAGTTTATTTGAGTTGTCCTCATGTGGAGTTGGTGACAGATTGTCATTCAGGGTAACACCCCAAAGGAATGGAATTTTTGTGACTCAGATGAATGACGGTTCAGGAAGAGTGGTCAGTCAAATGGAAATAAATCCTGTCCTGATGCATCCACTTGGCAATCCATGCCTTGCAACTAATATGCAGATTTAGTAGGTACTCGAATCCGAATCTTGGAATTATCCGCATACATATGGTAGTCCTTCTTAAGACTTTCAAAGACATTTGCCAGTGGTGCACTATTTGCATTAAATAGAGTAGAATTCAAGGCCAACCTCTCTAGGTCCCCAAATGTGATGTTGGTCCAGGTGATTAAGTTGAAAGGCTCCTTTTGCCTGGTGATATGGGTCATGCAAGAAGAAAGTTAATCAATGAAGGACTATTGCTCCAACTCTGCAAGTTATTAATCAATATTGTATAAGTATTTTGTGACTGACAGAGGTGAGCACCACTGACAAATCAGGGCGTATAGATGCACATTGAAGTGAATGAGTCTTCTTGAGTGCACATCAGAGTAGGCAGAACCAGTTTGGAAGTTGCTGAAGAGGTACTTATATTCCATGTAGACAGAGAGTGTTGAATATCTTGTACAGATAACTGTCAGCTTGAAATTTTGTTTGTTTAAAGATCACATTATAGCTACTCAAAGAAGCTCCTTCTATAAGTTCAAGTGTACCTAGCATGTGAAGATATCTTTTTGTTTTTTGAAAGCAGTGTGGAGACTGTGTTACTTCTGGGCATTTGTGACAGCTACAAGGCACTGTACCTTTGTATCCTGCGAAGTATGGAGTGTTATAGTGCATTTTACATCTTGAGTGTAGCTCAATAACTTTCCATTAAATGATGTCACAGGACCCGCTCTGCTAAGGGTTTGTTCTGGGTCAAACTCAAACGAGAGTCTTTCCTTTTCAGCCCAAAAGGTATTTTAGGCTGGTTAATTGGGTGTAACTTAGGTGGAGCAGTGCAAGCGCCCATAGTTGCTGAGGCACAGCCGGATATACTAAGATAGACTGAGTTTCGCATCAAAAATAACATCTACTTGAAACAGGCACTAACAAGAAGAAATGTATTAATTTATCCGAACATTCCACACATTGAATGTGTCCTGCCCTGTACTGTATGATAATCCAAAACTCTAATTGTTCATTTTCAGATAAGACCCAAAAGTCGAATGATTTTCTCTTATTTCTCATTACAATTCGGCTGTAATGTGGTCCTTTCTCTCTTTTGAAAATTACCACTAAAATAAAGTTTGTGTCAAAGTACTTGGGTGCACGTGCATATTTACTAGATACGCAATTTCAATTATCCACTGCCTATCCAATGTATTATTGTAACAGCATTTTACATTTTTATTTGTTGTTTTAGAGGCTGTACCTAGTTTAAATGTACTTTTGGGTAAAGGGAAATATAAAAGTGCATTTCAGTTATATCCTACTATTTATATAACATTGATGCCAGACTGTATGTTCTATCTGTTCTGTCAAAAGTTGCTATACGATGAAATAACGGGCTGGCAAAATGTGATCTTGTAATAATAATGGCTTCCTTGAGCTAGAACTCTGGTGTGGTTCATAGTTGTTCTTGATTAATTCAAATATCCTAACTTGTTATTTAAGAATTTGTCATTCGAGCAATGTCAAAGAGCGTCTGTGGGCTTTCAATCTTAAGTTCCTGTGGCTAACCAGAGAGGAGGTACATGGTACTGCTCTGATTGATATTTTTACAACCAACTGTAGATGTACTGTTTCATTATCAAACATTTACATTATTTTGATGGGTCTTAACCACATTACAACTATATAACTGTATGCTAGACTGCTAATATTTCCCTTAGTATTCCATTCGGTCTCACTTATTCTTGCAGTGAAATCTTACAAAACTATGGGTGGAGGAACCTTATCCTTATCATACTGCTCCCAAACTCTCCACTGGGGTTCCTCACACCTGTGCTCCTCATCCCTCTGCTCAGTGACAAGAATGCCACCTCTTCCTGACTGCCTCCTAGTGTCACACACCTTCTGCATAATTTGGTTGCCTCCAGAGACTCAACAATCAATGAAACTACAATGAAAGTTACTCCTGCCACAAAACACTGTCCTTCATTTACTTGAATCATAAAAGCCATTTCTACCAGATAATATGAACAAATAGGTAAACTGATGATTTGTCTACTTTTCTGATGCAGATTTCCACTGCGACACTGTCATCTAAGTAAACGCTGGTTAAGAGCACCACAGTATTCCCTCCACCAAACCTGAAGCTCAGTAGCAAGTCAATAATGAAAGTCCTCAACCATAATGGTGACTGGGGCTGGTGGCTGATATTAGTATGGTGTCATCAACTTTGCTTTGTTCATTAATCTCTATGGCCTGAGATACATCTTCCAAACTTTCATACAAAGGGCCATGTTTTGAGGTACCATTTGTATCCTTCAATTTCAAGTACCATAAACCCACAGATACCAAACCCTAGATGCAAACAATCATCCCCAAATTATTAATTTGACACAGTCCTAACAGGGGCTGCTAAACACTAAGATTTGAAAAACACCTGCATAATCCCAGAAGCATACTGGCAGGCGCAATACCTTAGTGTCTTAGGAAGTCAGTGCGCAAACAAAATCTATTCTTGATGAGGTTAAACGATGTCCACAGATAACACATGGCAACCACTACTGCACACTGCTCACTAACATTATTAGGCAGCACTTGACACAAGGCCCTGTTCCTAAGTGCTGTAAGAAATCGGTACTCATCCCTTTCAAATAAGCCTTAATGGACCAGAAAGTCTTGAAAACACTCCATAGTTTTCCTATCTTTGCATTGCAAATCTTGGAGCAGGCAATTCCTTCACATCTCCAACAGTTCCATGATCAAAATGATTTGTTAGATAGTTGCAACACATGGTTTCAATGCTTTGGTGCAATCAAATCTGTGTATCACCACTAGATGACATTTTTGCAGTGGCAGATGATGAGGAGCTCTCTCCTTATCCTCCTAGATCTCTCCACTGATTTCCTTGTGGTCAACTTTGAAGTGCTCCTCACTTAACTGTGAACAGCAGCCCATGATTGACATTCAACACTTACACCGTTCCAGTAATTTCTAGCACCGAATACACAATGCATGGAACTTGAAGTATTCCAATCCTCTGAGGATGGTGTCACAAGTGGCATCCCTAAGGGATTCCCTTTGTCCTTGTTATTTTGTAATGGTTTTATGAAACTGCTGTTACAAATTTTTAGACATTGACTACTGCCATTTATGTCAAAAGTGAATAGCATATGGATTACCCTATATGTTACTGGTCCCCATGATGAATTTTCCACTTTGAAGGAAGTGGCTTTTCTGGATGAATCATAATGGGGGCCAAGAGGGAGGTCCTGCGTCTAGGCTCCAGCTGCATAAGGTCAAAAGTGATTGGCACCCTTCTCATCCTCATGAACACTTTGGTGTTACTATCTCATTTGAAGCCTCAGGTTTGGAGCACATATTGGGGCAATTGTTCACTTAGCTTTTTTGGCCTAAGGCAACTGAAACATTGATCAGACCTACCATAAAGAGATTGCTGCAACACTGATACATGCTAACTTGGGCTATGCCAATGCATCAGTGGGTGACTACCTCAACTTCCAGATTGACCAATTACAATCATTCCAGAATACAGGAGCTCACCTCGTGCTGAGTCTCATAAAGTTTGACAATTTCTCCTTATAACTGGAGGCACTTCATTTATTGCCAATAGGCCTGCAGATTAGATTTAAAATAAGTTCCCCTGTTTATACGTACCTATGAGCAATATTGTGTAGCATCTCCCTCATAGGGCGTTGTGTACCTACACTCTTGGGAGGCTGCTGATGACTCGTGCATGCGTTAGATAGAAAGGAGACTGAAGGTCCTCAGTGTTTGGACAACATTTCATAAACTCCCTTACCAGTAGATCTAGATTGGATGCTAGAAACTCTAACATGGCAAGAACTCTAGATTCGGCCATTTCAGTGACAAATTCCAGTCTAGCGAAGTGTTCCCTCCTGTGCAAATGGTTTTTACATTTTATTTCTCTCTGTGAGGCACGTTCTGAATGCTGACTGCAAACAAAGACTGTTAGAGATATCTGTTATGACTACAGTGATCAGTAGAGACACCGTGACTACTAAGCTCTGTGACCACATAGTGGTTGAATTAGAAGATGATGAGGACTGCGACTAACTTTAGATTTCTATGTTAAATGTTTGTCATCAGAAAATTAAAATTTATAATTGCATGTACAAAAACAGTTTTTATTTATTTGATCTATAAACCCTAAATATGAAAATAACACATTGTCTCCTACTCAACATTGTATTGTGTCTGCTTCCACTTTAAACTACAAACCTCTATCACTAAAACTAAGCTCTTGAAAAGAGCCCCTTGGTCATTGAATATTTACCTCCACTTTCTCGCTGCTGTTTGGCAAGTCTGATATTCCCCCAAGACAACAGATCCACTACCTATTAGGTGTTTTATGAACCATCAGCTTCTATTCGATTTATCTTGCCTGTATCAAACCTACCCAAAAAGGCTGGTCAGGGTATCAAACAGCCAAAATTAACAATATCTCAAAGTCCAAGGAATTTTGCAAAACACTATCTATTTTTACAGTTAGAATTGCAAAGATAAGATGACATATTTTGCAACACTCTATATGCTGTCCCAAAACCTTACCATTAAAAGACCAGAAACCCTCCTACAATGACAGCCTAATACAGTTCAGAGAAATCTCCACAAATGAACGATGGGAGGGCATGTGTAGTATGCACTCATCAGGCTCCTCTGCCAATCTGTGGCCGGCCACAATAATGAAATCTCTTTATCCTGTTTTGACCCATCAACTTGGATTATTCATCAGCAGTTCTCTAAAGTAGGAAGGAGGACTTCTGTTTTGGAAATCAGTAATTGTTAAACCATTATTAAATACATACTCTCTGAACTAGAGCAGCTCCCACAACTTTCAATTTCACTTCAACTTTAACAGGAATAGTTTTTGAGAAACTGTTTTTTTCAACTACAAGGCTTCATCGGAAGCAATGGCACACTTGGGGGGATATGTACAATAGAAGTTGCGGAGCGCGTCGTTAGCCTCCTGGGCAAGGCACGCACATGGAAAAAGCAAAAACGAGGAGAAATAATGCATTTCTCCTCGTTTTGCCAACTTAAGACCAGGGTTTTCCTGGTCTTAATTTTTGCGCTGCCTCCTATGTACGACACCCTTGTACATAGGGGGCAGCGTCAACTACAATGGGTGTTGCGGTGGAACGCCCACCACAACACCCACTGCACGCCCCTTTCACGCTAAAGATAGCGTGAAAGGGTGCCTTATGTACAAGGCAGCGTTAAGCCACGTTAAGTGGCTTAACGCTGCCTTGTACATAAGGCAAGGCCCCTATCGCCACAGGAACGTCACAAAAAGTGATGTTCCCGTGGCGATAGGGGCTTGTACATATGCCCCACGATCCCTTAAAGGCAAGCTTCCATCTGGGACATAGCATCAAGCTGGTGGTTACTATAGTCTTGGACAACCTTCATGGATTGGTGGATGTAAGACAGAGCAGTCTGATCCTTGATTTATTACAAGTTTCAGTGACCTTGGACACGATTGATAATCCTTCTCACAATGCTCCAGGAAGGATTCCGCTGACATTTCCAGGGAAAGTATTACTGAACCTTGGCATGAAAAAAACTCCCTATTTTGATCACAAATTAGACAGCAAAAGAATGAGTGAAGAGGGAATGCACTGCAAGTAAATATTGTGTACTTGGTGAATGGATTTGTAGGACCTCTGGGGCATAGTACAGTGGCTTGTGAAAAACCTAAAAATGTCACTTTCTTTATGGTGATGTCTTCGGGAATTGTAGCTATGTTCGATAGATACCAATCACATTTAATTTAGGGAGTTAAGATAACGAGATCAATCAAAATCACAATTTATCCAAAGACACAAAAATACTAGAGTTCCATTTTCAATTAATTAGATAGTTTGATCGACAAATACAGCTGATGCATTCCAGTTTATCCAACTCTCGCACACATGCTAGTGTGAGGGTTACTTGGGGTGATGCATGTAAGGGTAGGTTTGTGTAGAAAATGAACTCAATCAAAGTCGACATACCTGGAGCACCGTGTTCACCTTAAATGAGCAATTAAGAAGATCGATTTTGAAACAATAGTTTATTTATTTTTCTACATTTCAGTCAACTTTATAAAAATGTGAACTCACTAAGGGCATTTCCACAAGCCCTATCGCCACGGGAACGTTACTTTTTTGACGTTCCCGTGGCGTGGCGCTAGCGCTCTATTCTCAAGGCAGCGTTAACCCACTTAACGTGGCTTAAAGCCACGTTAAAGTGGCTTAACGATGCCTTGAGAATAGGGCCCCTTTCATGCTAAACTTAGCGTGAAACGGGGTGTGCAGTGGGTGTTGCGGTGGGCGTACCACCGCAACACCCATCGGGGCATATTCACAAGCCCCTATCGCCAAGGGAATGCCACTTTTTTTGACGTTCCTGTGGCGATAGGGCTAGCGCCCTATTCTCAAGGCAGCGTTAACCCACTTAACGTGGCTTAAAGCCACATTAAGTGGCTTAACACTGCCTTGAGAATAGGGCCCTTTTTACGCTAAACTTAGCGTGAAAGGGGGCGTGCAGTGGATGTTGCGGTGGGCGTACCACCGCAACACCCATTGAGTTTGACGCTACCGCCTATTATCAAGGGCGGCGATAATAGGTGGCAGCGCCAAACTTAAGACCTAGAAAAATCATGCTAACTTTCTTCTTCAACCCTATATTTTCTGTCTGTATCTCTCACTTGCATGTCCTCTTCCATCTATTCTTTCACATTAAGTCACTATTTTTCTATTATTATCTTTTTATTCCTCTTTCTTTAAAGTGGCGGCCGGCACGGATCGGGGGCAGGGGAGCGGATAGGTGTGAAGGGGTTAAAAAGAAAGACCTGATTATGGGGTCTCATCTGCTGTCCCTCCCTTGTCTATCCAGGCTGGAACAGGGAGCAGGATCCCCATAGCCAATCACAACACTACAAATTGGGCTGAGAGCCGTGGTTCGGCGCTCACCCTGGGCATGTTCTCCATGCAGACTGTAATGCAGCCTGCATGGAGAACATTCATGCACGCGTAGGGAGTGCAAACCACTCCTCCCATGCCCTGCTCTGTAAGCAGAGCAGCCCTGCCCGCCCGCAAATCTGCAGCAGCAGGGAAACATAAAATGATAATAACAACGAGTTATTATCATTGTATGTTTTCTTTATTTCACTGCTGCAAAGCAGTGGGGGCGACGTTCCTTAGCGGAGGAGCCGCCACTTGTCCTTTATCTCTATTCTGCCTTTGTCTCTCTTGCTCTCAGGCATAGTTTGATGATGAAACCTATGTCCAGATCCCTAAAAATGAGTGCTGGTTTCCACCACCTGCAACTAATCGCGTAGACTAAGCACACAGTATGCATCACATTTTGCTAGCTGTTGTAGCGACCTGCATGTTTTTTTATTCGCAGTTCCGGCATTGGACTTTTGTGTCTTAGAATCAGCACCACCTTCTCACAGAGCAGTGATTCCTGCATTTCCAAGCTCTGCTGTCTGCAACTCATACACTAACTCACCTATTTTCAAAGTGAAAGAATACACTGCAGACTATACACTTTAAGCAAAATAGGTACGTGGGACCTGTCTGAGCAGGCACACGTGGTCTGAAAATGTTCATGATAAGGTATATGGTCCTTCCATATTTAGGGCTGCTCCTCCTACTAGAGTCATGCCTCTTTGACCATCAGGATGTAAGGCAACGAACAGTGACCTAGCACGGTCAGCACTTTATGGATTAACATTGATTCTAAAGGCATCTGTTAGCACAGTGAACTTTGTTGCTGCAATCCCTATCTTTGATGTCTCAAAAACCAAAGCTCCAGCCTGTTCTCAGTGAAAGGAGTACACCATGGTGGTGTTGCTTATCGCGGTCTGAGTCCTGGCTCAGAGCTCAGCCGTGTATCTGCTGGGCCCCGGAAAGCAGAGTGCAGAGAATAATAAACTAAGGTCAGATGAGATGAATTATGCCTCTAAAATGATCAAAGGACTTATTGAGTGAATTACCATAGCCCTGAGGGAACAGAGATAGATAATCTGCCATAGAAAAACGTTGGTATGTGCTTATTTTACTGCATTAACACCAACTAGCGCAAAAACACTTTAAATGCAGCAAATTTCAGTGGTTTCCAGTTTCCACTGAGAAAGCAAATATGAACTTCAGTGTGGTTTCATTAGTTTAAATCAGGTTTAACTAAAAACCAGCAATCCTATTTCCACCTTCCTTCAAAACTCTATTGTGATCAGACTTGTTGTATTATTTATAATGCTTCTTCATGTAAATTCATTTTGTTACAATCAGTGATATACATAAATGATGTTCTTCATATTTCCATAATGTCTCTTCTTTGGACTGATTGCACTCTAATGTAGTGTAATTCTCAAAAAAGCTCAGTTAAGGCTGAGTGACACATGAAAGAGCGAGAGGTTGGAGAATAGTGATGCAATAATGAATCAATGGGATAACGCACTGTACTGGGGACGCCGGTTGCTGTTGTTGCTGGTGCCTCCATTCTTCCCGTGGCACGGGGCGTCTGCGCCTGCCCACAGCCGGGTGAGGCCGGGCCGGGCCCACTCTCATAAAAGGCACATTATAGAGGACCTTGTGGACTTTGCAGGTTGTTAGAAGTGCTTCTCTGTAGGCGAAATAAGATTTCTTTCCTGTTTTACAAAACATGGGAAAATGCAAAGTAGCTGGGGGTGTGTAGTAATGACGCCGACACATACTTAAAGTTGACAGACTTTATTCCTGTCAGCACCGCAGCGGCAGCAAAGGAGCGTCTTCCGCCATCGCCAGCCAAACTCCAACTGTCGCTGGTGGAACGATGCAGCATCAACATTCCAAACAGTTTAATGGGGCCGGACGCAGCCGAGCCAAATGAAAGAACAGAGCCCATTACAACAGGATGCTTCCAGGGTTGCTTCTGTAACACGCCCCCCAGTGTAAATCAGCAGCATGTTGGAAAGGGATGTCAGGATTATTGCCAAAAAACTCACTAAGCGTAGACTTTCTCTGGACTATGGCAAATCGCTAGTTAATCCCACTGACTGCACACTCCTTACTGATGCCAGTGATGTATTTTGGTCCTCTGAGGTTAGGACGAGTACACCACAAATGCATGACAGCCCCACTTTTCTGTCGACACCACTGCCACTACTAAGGCTGTTCCTGAGAGGGGAACCCCCCATTACCCAGCCTGTCCCAAGTCTAGCAGTTAAGAGGAAAAGGCAATTGGGAAGTGGTGTAGCTGCTGATCGGAAATAATTGCCCTCACAACAACATAATAATGGCCAGCTCCTCTCTTGGTGTCAGCCTCTGCCGCAATCCCAGTCTTCTGAAACCCAAACATGCGACTTCTTGTTGCAGGACTCTCTGCCAATTGTCAATGTGTGAGCGAGATTTTGCAAAATTTTAGAGGGGAAATTAAAACCGCTATCCGATAGCTTGTACGACATAGAGCGTCTCATGTCCAGTGTACTTAACCATTCAGTCATGGAGCATACAGAGAACAATGGAAACAGGCCATCTGTACGGGATGGAATAACCCTATGTAACCCTATGGGCGGCAACTTGCAGACCGCTGTCAAGAACACTTTAGTGAACTCTGGGGGCAACTACAAACCTTCATCTAACATGAACGTCAGGTGCGTGGGAACTTCTGAGGCAACGGACATAAGCACTGCTGGCCAGTTTACATCAGTCGGCCCATGTTTGTTAAACACCAACTTACCAACTAAGGCAGACCAGGGGCCTGTTTTGGTTTCCAACCAGGATACTTTGAGTCTCCCTCTAGCAGCCTGTCCCTACATTTTAATCTTAGAAGGGGTTACTCTCCTAAGACCTGGTGAACAGGAGTCATGGGATGAGCGCCGGAATCGGACTGCTAATTGGTTGAGTAAACACAAACATTTTAATGCATGGGTCAACAAAGAGATCATAATGGTGAGGAGGGTGGGCTAGCTTGGTCAATCGAGAAAAAATATTTGGGGGGATTGCATTGTAATGAACTTTTTAAGACCTGTTTGAGTAAGAAATATACTGAAAGCAAAATAATATAACTTTACAACAGAAACCTAGGTTGTTGCTTTGCTCTTGGGGCACTTTTACCAGCCAACACCCTCTCCACACATGCCCATGATGACTCCATCCTGGTGCCCTGTTTTCCCTGCACAAACATGTTTTCCCCGCTTTGTGAGCTTGAGTATGTAGAATGACTTCATGAAGGTTCACTAGTGACACAGGAGTTATTTACCAATACTGATTCACCCTCTATTCTTTCAGTCACTGCCATCCATTTGTCCCTTCCTGCTGAGTAGGGGGTTAAGCCACTCAGATTACTTAGATGGAACGTGGCAGGCCTCCAGTCAAAACAGAATATACCCGATTGGCTCAACTTCATCAAGGGCTATGATATTGTGCTATTTTAAGAAACATGGGACACATTGGCCTTAGTAGTAGATGGTTATCAGTGCTTTAGCATCCCTGCTATTCCTTCTCTCCATAGGTGTGCCTCTGGAGGGCTAGCTCAATGGGTAAATATAGCCGCCAGGGGCCATGTCAAATTTGTGGAGACCTTAGAGAGTATCTTTCAAATTGCAGCAGTAAAAAACTATTTGAGTCTGTGCTAAATTTTTACAATAATGACTTTACCAGCATTCCAAACACTAAGTTTCTATTATTGTTTAATTACATCACCAAGCTGGTAGACAACCTAGCAACGACAGGGCATCCAGCATATCTGAGCCTGGCTGGTGATTTCAATGTGAGACTTCCTTCTAAACCTGGCGTATCGAATGCTGTGATGTGCCTGCCAATACTGACCCACAAAGTGAGGAATTGATCTCCTTTCCTCCACCCCTGAAGTTAGTAAATGCATTGAAAGTTGTGGGTTCAAATGGCTCTGAAGTGCCACTTTCAGGGGTAGAGGTAAATCCTCAATAATAGACTATGTTTTTATTACCCGAAATTTAGAAGATATACTTCTGCATGGTACAGTAGTTCCTTCTAATTACAGAGACCAAATCCTCTATTGAAATTGCACTCTTATTACGCCCAAAAGAACGATTTAAGACCCATAAAGGGGCCTGTGGCTTGCAATCGTCTACTAACAACTAAAGGTTCATGTGGAGAATGCGGGACCTAGTTCACTTCTTTAATGTATTTATTGAGGAGAATCTGGGGTTGGTGGTGCTGGGCCTATCGGAGGAGGATGTTCATAGCCAGATGGTGGAGGCCTTTGTTCTAGTATTAGAAAGGCTCTTTTAAAGCCCCTACATCCCTCGTTGAACTCGCCTAGATGGTTCAATCATGAATGTTCAGTTGCGAATCGTGCACTATGCTTGGACTTAGTCACCAAACCCAGGGACCTTGTATTAGTAGCCCACCTGCAAAGGCAATATTGAAAGGTTACCCCCAATTGGTGGCAGGAGGCAATTGTGCCACAGTGGGACGCATTATTGCAAGCATCCCATTCAAATAACGGTAAATCTTACTGGAATGTTGTTTCGGAGCTGAAGTGTACCCATCAGCCCGTGAGCTCTATCTCTTGCCATATTGATAGCAAGACCTCGCGGGAGAACTTTGGTAAAATATATCCTGACCTATCATCTGCAGTTGCCTTTGTCATCAACAATTGTCAGTTTTTACGCTTTAACACATCTCTCACAGACGTAGAGGATGCAATTAACCAAGACATCAGGCCCTGACGGCATCCCAATTGATTTATTAAAAAGCAATGTCACTTTTTGGGCACCTCTCCTTACCATTGTTTTTAATAATATCATCCGCTCCACAGTACCTGCCACCTGGGGTAGATCCATTATTGCACCCGTATATAAAAAAAAGGGGATTGCTACATCACAGGATGTTATTGGCCCATCTCATTAATTGACACTATGGCCCAAATCCTTGGGAGGGTAATCTGCAATAGAATCAAATAATGGGCACAGGCTGAGTCAGTTTTATACCCCTGTCAACATGGGTTCAGGAGCAAAGTGGAGACAACCGAGAAGTGCCTAAATTTTGTAATTTGATTTAGCCAAGCAAACTCCTCTTTATCTTGCATTCATGGACCTATCATCAGCATTTGACTGAGTAAATCAGTCCAAACTTTGGCATATGCTCATTGACAGGGTCTGGACACTGCTTCAGTGCACTTGCGCGCCTATTTGCGCAAGGATATGAAGGCAAGGGTGTGCATCAGCACACAGGGAGAAGTTTCTAGAGACATTGGTATTCACCGGGGAGTGAGACAGGGGTGTGTGTTAGCTCCGCTTTTAGTTATTTTATACATTAATGAGCTCAACCCCTTTTTAATGCGTACTACCCCTGATGTCTCAAGAATTAGAGGCAAGTTGCTACCTACACTCCTTTACGCGCATGGCGCAGTACTCATGGCACATACCCTAGGGCACTACCTCAGTTGGTGTTTGCCTTAGCTGAATCTATGGCTTCATTGGACCTGCAGATAAACTTCACAAAATTGCATATTGTTTTGTGTGGCCCACGGTGCAAACAGCTTTCACTTTTCTCACTTTGTTCTAACTGTCTGAGCAGTACTAGTACCTTGCCGTATCTTGGGCTTATCTTCTCTGCTCGAGGGTCTTGTGCACCGCTGAACCAAACTGTCAATGGCCATTGGTTCCCTATGCAGCCTCTCACAACCAGCAGGGGTGGCTGTCTTGCCCCCTTTTTACAAATATACAAATCACAATGTATCCCTTCTGCTGTGTATGGGGCAGAGGTATGGGGTTCCTTGAGCTGCGAGGCAATCCAGTTGGAAGAGAATAGATTCTGTAGGAAACTCCTGTTAGTTCGCCTATGATCATCACTTTTTATATGTCATCAAGAACCTGGGCTTCCCTATTTATTAGATCGGATTAAAGTCCGTCCTCCATTATTGTGGCTTGCATTCTGGAAAAATGCAGAGGCTGCCTTATCAAAAGACATAATATTGGACTGCTTTCCCTTGATAGAGGTCTTCATATCCCTTGGCTGGCCCATGTGAAGTCCGAATACAGTAAGATCGGTATGCATTCTGCCTTTTCGGTAATAGTAATAGCCTAAGCAAACAAAATGTCGAACGAGGACTCTATAAATTCGCTTTACACTCGACAACTAAGGGAAGGGGAAGGAAAATCCATTGTTGCTGCCTATTTAAACCTGATTGCATTTCACTGTTCCATTATCTGTGGTGTGCACGGGGCCATTGGGAATACTACTTATTATTCCATTTCAGATCAGACACAATAAAATATCTGTTATGTTTCCCACTAGGCTTCACGCAGAATCTTGATGTGAGGCACTGCCCCTGCGATGATTTATCAGGCCAAACAATATTACATTTTACGCTCTTTTGAAACTTGTTTTTAAGATACACCAGACTCTTTTTAATTCCATTTTTAAAAAGAATTGACATAACATTAGACAATGTAGGCCAGCCTTTAGATTTTTACTTCAATATCTGGTGATGAAGCTTATTTTGCACATTAGGGCCTTTTTAAGATCCGCTGTAAGAGCCCGCAGTTCTATGTTGTTTTAATTTCATTGCCAATATTGCCACATGGTGCTTGCTTTTACTCATGTTATTTCGTATTGTGCTTTCTCATTTTATGGATTGTATGCTTATCTCTGTGCTACACGATGCTTTTATGGATGCTGCTTGCATCCGAATTACATTTTGAATTGAATTGATTGAGCTCACTGTACTGTTTTACAGCCTTTTACTTACCGCCTTTTCAGTGACCAAGCATATGTTATTGGTGAAACATTCGAACATCTTTTCACCCTCGAGGAAATGCATATTAAGTGTCCCTCGCGGTGCTACTTTTTACAAAAATAATATACTTATTCCAAATTTTCCCTATTTGGGTGTGAATATAGAAAGGGAACCTCCAAAAAGAAAGAAATCCCTGGCCAGGCATTATACTGAAATAAATTATCAAGGATGACCTGGTTTTGTGGCTAACAGTTCTGTAGCTGGGCAATGTAGTTGCCTCTGGGCCCTAATAAAAAGTAGGCATTTCACAGACTATTAGCATTTCAGGTTCATGTGCCACTGTTTATGGTACACCCTGCGTTCTTCACCCCAGTCTTCAGTGCATGGTTTTGGTTCCCTTGCATACAGGTGGAAACAACCTACAGATTAGTGCTTTACTTTGTGGTCTACTGCCCTTTGGACTTTATTATACACCACTGTCCTTATTTGTTTGAGATATAATTTAGTGAGGCAGTGTATCACGACTATGTCTAGAGCACTAATGTTTTAATTCTTGAAATGGTGCCTGTCGAGGTGCAGATGGGGTGTGGTAGATATGGCCTTGTATTACCCAGAACACGCAATGTCTGTCTTGCTGAATGCACCATCTCACTGGTTGAATAGCATCTAAGGAATTCGGGTAAATTGAAGTTGAAGGTGCTGAATTAAAAAAGGTGCAGCACCATGCCTGCTGCATACAGGAGATGAATATAGGGCACCAGTCTTGAGATGTAACCAATCTTTGAGTAGAACTAGCTTCATTTACATATCTTGGTAGGATCCAAGTGCTATGGTACAAACTACATTATGGGCCTTATTTAGAGGTTAGCATACGGGATGCTGTGTCAAAACCTGTTGGATAACCCATTCACGGTATTATAAGTTTCACAGGCTATAATGCACCTGTAATACAGTGGATGAAGCATCTGCCACCTTTCTGATGGAGTATCCTGCCAGCCAAACTCTAAATAAGCTCTTATGTTCGTAAAGAAAGGTAAGGCGGCACCTCCATAAAATCCTGTAGTGACATACAAGATAAAGACTTTTACCACATATGATGTATGGGGAGAAGAATTGAAGGTTTATGAGGCCACAGGTCAGACCGTGGAACGAAGTTAAGGTATACTAAATAAATGCCACATACCAGATTTCTCATGTCCAGGAGGAGGTCCACCTACATGGAAAAATAAAGTAAACAATGTAAGCGGTAATATGCTCCTCTTATGTCCAATATTTCAGATATAATAGTGTTTTGATTTATGCCAGGCAAAAGGGCCTGCATTTATTTGAACACAGTCCTGGGATTGTATTACTCCTGCAGGACATGTCTGAGAGGTTTGTGCCACTTTGGCTTTGAATTCTATGAAGCAGTCGTCCCATATGCACTGTTCTGTTTCTTTTTCAGAACAAGCACATCTCATATGCTGCCATTTATTGCAGTCACAGTGTTTTGTACAGGTGATATTGCCATGTGCCAAGCAATGTTGTGGCACCTTGAGGTCCCAACTTCAATTTGCCCAGTTTCAGATGACATCTGTGCACCCATGTTTCTGAAATTGCAGTGCGGGAATCACATGTATTGGCATCACATGCATTAACTAAGTAAATGTATCAGTTACAATATGCGTTGCAGACAGCTCACTTTGGACGGACCCAGCAGTGATTCTTTGCATTTCCAAGATCTGATGTCTGCAGCTCATACACTAATTCACATTTTTTTTAAACTGAAGCATGCATTGTAGACTGTACACTTTCAGAAACATGTGCACATGGATCCTGCTGAGCCTGCACACTTGCCCTGAATATATTAATAATATGGCCTAGGGTCCTTCCATACTAGGGGCTGCTGTTATTTGAGCCATGCCTCTTTGACCATAAAGATGTAAGACAGGAGTGCAGGGTCAGCACTTTATGGAGGAACATTCATTCGAAAGGCATCTGTAAGCACAGTGAACTCAGTTGCTGCAATCCTTATCTGTGATGTTTGCGGAAATCAAAGCTCCAGCCTGTTCCCAGTGAAAGGAGAACATCATGGTGGTGTTGTTGTCTTGGCACGAGACCTGGCTCAGAGCTCAGCCGCGAATCAGCTTGGCAACCGGCAGCAGCGTGCAGAGAATACTAAACTAAGGCCAGATGAGATGACGTGTGCTGCTAAAATGATACAAGGACACATTACCATGGCTCTGAGCGGACAGACATAGATAGTGCTTAAGTTGTAAAAAAAACATAAGTGCCAGGTCCCTTGTCAGGAAGCC